>VDFB02129711.1:0-21754 GCA_007258455.2 Sequoia sempervirens | reverse complement strand
GGCATCTTGGTAGCACCAAAAAAATAAGAAAAATGACAAAAATAGAAAAGAAAAATGATTCATCCATTTGTGAAAACCTGGCAAACAGGCACTTTGGATAGGTACCATGGTGAAAACCTAGCAAACAAGCACCATGCGTAATTAATCGTTGCTCTGCCATCTACTGTCACTTTGTCTTCCTTCACCCAGGATGACAAACATTTCCCGTCATTATCATGCCAATTGCCATGACATCATACCCTTCCTCTCATGGTTGATAAACGGTTGACATCACATCCTCTTTAGTGTCCATTTGGTACCGCAGGCACACCCTTTTCACGTCCTTTAAAATTGGCTAAGTCTTGGACCTAACTGGGGGAAAATTTTTTATCATGTAACTGTAGTGGATGTCATGCATGGTCTCGGAAATTGCTAAACAGTCCTGAAAAAAAGAAAAAAACATCACAAACAGTCCTGAAAAAAGAACAAAAACATGGCAAAAAGTCCTAAAAAAGACAAAAACATGGCAAAAAGTCTTGGAAAAAAGACAAAAACATGGCAAAAAGTCCTGGAAAAAGACAAAAATGTGGCAAAATTCCTAAAAAAAGACAAAACCATGGCAAAACCCTGGAAAAAGACAAAAAACATGGCAAAGTCACGGAAAGAAGACAAAATGTGGCAAAATTCTAAAAGACAAAACCATGGCAAAACCACGGAAAAGACAAAACATGGCAAAAGTCACGGAAAAGACAAAAAATGGAACAAAATCTAAAGAAGACAAAAACATGGCAAAAAGTCCTGGAAAAGGACAAAAACATGGAAAAAAGTCCTAGAAAAAGACAAAAACAAGGCAAAAGTCCTAGAAAAATACAAAAAAACTAAAAAATGTCCTGAAGAAAATCACAATAAATGTCAAACTACTCAAAAACTCAAAAATAGAGTCATTCCTTGTCAATTCAATCAATCATTCCTTGTCATTTGTCTAAACTATGTTGTCTCTACACATTTGCTACATAGGCAAGACTCATATTTGAGTCCCCAAGATGTTAGGTCAGTCCTTTTAGGTTTGTCAAAATCAAATCATGATTCAATATTTGGTCATCAAGACAAGGTCATTGGTCATGTTGAACTATGAGGTCTCTGAGTGTATGACATAGGCAAGGCCATCTGTCGATGAGCCCCCGACGCTGCACTAGGTCAGTCCATTAGGGTTCATGGCATTACACTAGCACACACGTCAAAATTCTTCAAGTCAAATTGACTTATCAGGACCCTTTCCAAATTTTTCTTAAACATGTTAGAATCTAAAACCGTTTGTGCCATCATTTTTCTAGTCATCAAATTGACTTATTGGGACCCTTTCCAAATTTTTCTGCCGCCGACCCGAAATTTGAAAAATTTCCCGAGGGGGAATTGATACTCTACAGCTTCACTAGAGCATGGCTTTGACTTATTTTATTTGTCACAATGCGACATGCTACATTATGACAAAGAGGGGCAAAATGTAGACACTTAAAAATGACCTAGGCCTACAAGCTCTATTTTTACCAATTTCATCCTAGCATAATTATGACATTTAATTATGTCCTTGGTCCACATTTAGCTATTAATTAAATAATACATTATTATTTAATTAATTCATGTCTTTTGTATTCTTCATGATTATTAAATAAAGAAATTATATTTATTTATTCAATACCTCACTAAGGGTCTATTATCTTCTTACAATTAAATAAATTTATTAATTTATTTAATTACATTTATTCATTTATTCTTCCAGATTATTAAATAAATCAATTTCATTTATTTATTTAATATGTCACTAATTCTCATAATTAAATGAATTTATTATTTTATTTAATTATTAATCTTATCTTCTAAATTAAATAATTATCTTTAATTATTTAATTTCCAAATTTAACATTTCTCTCATTTTAAATAAATTAATTATTTAACATGATTTCACATTCTTAACTATTAGTTCATTTTAGTAAATAATCTGAAAATCAATTATTTATTATCTCACAAAATCCATAATTTGAATTAATTTAATTCAAAATGGTATTATTCCTCCAAAAAATCAAGTAATCGAGCAGATTCTTGATTTTCCAAATCTGGTCTTTAGTTCAACTCTTATCTTCTTGATTTTTCGAATCTCACAAATCTGGCAGTCTTTATTTTCTTGATTTTCAAAAATCTTTATTTTCTAATTAATTATCTCATTTATTCTCCACCACTGATTCGATCTTCTTAGATGACATCTCAACCACTCGTTTAAGGATTTTTCCCTAACTCTGATTAGGGATTGTCAGATTTAATCTTGTCCTCTGATTTTAGGTCTCTGTAGAAGGTCAATCTCGTTCGTCCATTCAAAATGGCATTTTCTATAAAATGTTATTTTCCTCTCATTTTTAGATTACACACTGACACACTTAGACATTTTACAGACATTGTAGCATTTATTGTGATATTTCATTAAGTTTTGGCATATTTAGGCATAGGAATTTTGATCACATAGTCATAGGCATAAGACTTTAGTTAAATCCTTCAAAGCTTGTGTAGGACTTAGACTTTTATTTGCAGATTGCTCACACATCGAATATGAGGGCAACATGTCAACCAACAAGTTAGAAGGTGTTACAAAGGTGAATCATGTAGGTTTCGGCGATTAGCTGGTATAATCATTTTATTTCTATTTTCTTTCATTGTACTTTGTAATTTCTTTGGGTTTCTTAATCTTTTCTGATTTGCTAACATCTAATATAACCTAAAAATAACCCATTGATACATAAATCATCATAAAAGTTAAGAACAACACTTTCATTGGCCTCTTTCAAAGCCACTACTTTGGTCCATCTGGTAAAATAGTCAATTGCAGTGAGGACCTATCTATGACCTGCACTAGAAGGTGGGTTAATGGGTCCTATAAAATCAATGCCTTGCCTCATAAAAGGTTGTTCCACTTGTATAGGCTGCAAAGGAAAAGCTAGAAGCCTCTCCTTGCCTGCAAACAAGGCACACTTAACACATTTTTTGGCCCAAGCATGAGAATCCTTGAAAAGGCCTTTCCAATAGTAGCCAACTAATAGTAGCCAACTCTCATTATTTTCCATGCTATAGTTCTTGGGGAAAAATCCCCCCTACAGTTCCATCATGGAACTCATGAAGAACCTTATCTATTTGATCAGTGTTAATGCATCTCAACAATACACCATTGTAATCTTTTCTAAACAGAACATCATTGAACAACACATAAGGAATAGATTGTAATCTAAAGGTACCTCCTCTTGGCCCTATCCAAACCTTGTGGGAACTCACCAGTCTGCAAGAAATGAATCAAATCTTGCATCTAGCTTGCATCCAATGCAGGTGCAACAATCTGAGGCTCATCATTAGTGACCATAACTGCCTCTTTATGAATTTCTTGCTCATTTTCATATCCAATAGCAAGTTGTTCACACAACCCTTTACCCCTTACAATCTTGGTTATTTTGATGCCAATGTTATATTCCATGACCTTTCTAATTCATCCTACTCTCTTTCCATTCAAGTCTCTACTCAAAAGGAATTCTTTAACACTAGGATGGGAAACCATGAGATGAACCTTGTTGTTAGAAATCAAATTCTTAAACTTTTTCTAACTCCTAATAACTACTAATACATGTTTTTCCACAAAAGTATACCTTTGTTCATAATCCTCTAAACCTTGACTAAAAAAAGTAATAGGCTATTCTAAACCATCATCATTCTATTGTACCAACATTGTAGAAATGGTGTCTATGCTACCAAAGGCATACAAAATGAAATCTTTTGAAAAATTTTGATTTACCAAAGTAGGAGATGTTGATAAGGCCTCCTTAATTGCTTCAAAATTGCACTTGGCCTCCCTGGTCTAGCTGAAACTTGCATTCTTTTTCAACATAGCAGTTAGTGGTTTCAAAAGATTTGAAATATCTAGAATAAATCTTCTTAAAAAATTAATTCTTCCAAGAAAGCTTTGCAGCCCCTTTTTATGGTTGGGTAAAGGCAAGGCTAAGATAGCACTTACTCTCTTTGGATCAATGGTGATCCCCTATTTTGACACTATGTGTCCAAGAAGCTTGCCTTCATGAACAACAAAAATGCTTTTTTGGTGGTGAAGGGATATACCAAATTCCATACACCTCTCAAACACTTGTTTCAAATGGGAAAGATGCTCATCTGCATTCTTAGAAAACATTGTTATATCATCGAGGTAAATGAGCACTAGCTTATTTATCAAACCTTGAAATTCCATTTCCATGGCCCTCTAAAAGGTGGTACGAACATTAGACAGACCAAATGACATTCTTTTATAGGCCATAGTACCCCACTTCATGGTAAAAGCAGTATTGTATTGGTCTTCTTCCTTAACTAAGACTTGGTTATAGCCTCAATAACCATCAAGTAATGAGAATATTTTTGAACCAACCACTACCTGAAGGATCTGCTCAATAGAGGGTAGTAGATAATGATCTTTTAATGAGGCTTTATTGAGGTCTCTAAAGTCTACACAGAGCCTAATCTCTCCATTTTTCTTTCTAACGAGGACAAGGTTAGAGACCCATGATGTATGCTTGATTGGGAAAATGATGCCTCCCTTCATCAACTTGGTCAATTCTTTTATCAGAAGAGGCTCAAGTTTTGAATTTAAAGGGATTTTTTTCTACCTAACAAGTTTTACATTTGGCTCTAATTCTATAGTATGTTGGGAAATTTGAGGATCAAAACCCTTTAAATCTGAGTACTCGCATGCAAATACATCTTGAAACTCTTGATAAAGAGAAATGAAAGATTGCCTATCTTCTTGTGAACAAATTTTACCAATTTTAAGGAGCTTACCTTTGAATATCTCAATCTCTTCATAATGATCCTCCTTGATCTACATGTTGGTCTTACCTCTCTTTAGCTCATCATCAGTACTAAAAATGGATTCCAAGGTAACTAGATCCTTGGGAAGCTTGTTTGTTCTTAATTGAATGACTTGATCATCATATTGTTGCTTAAGTTTCTCTTGGTTTACCACTAAGAACTCATCTTCTTCAAGTAGAAAACTCAATACCTACTCATCACTCTCAAAAACTTGCCAATGAATGTTGTTATCAAGAATAGATGACCTTACAACAACCTTAACATATTGCTTCACTTTTTCTTTCTTAATATCATTAGGTATATCAAATTGAGCACCTATTGCAGCAAGCCTATCTGCATGCTTATTTTGACTCATAGGAATAGAAATCAGATTTAAAGCATCAAATTCCTCTATCATATCCCACACTCTATTCTTGTAATAATTAAGCACATCATTTTTAGTTACATTCAAGCCTCTCACCTGATTGACTATCAACTCAGCGTCCCCAAATACCTGAAGGTAGCTTATCTTCCTTTTCCTTACCCATTCCAAGCCCTAAACCAAACCTTCATACTTAGCAGTATTGTTAGAATAATAGAATGCAAAATGGAAAGTAGAATAATACTTTTCACCTTGTGGGGACACAAGCATTGTTCCCCCACCAACTCCATTCTTGTTTCTAGATCCATCAAAGAACATTTTCCACACTTCATTCTATTGTCCTTGTTGTTGTTCCACCTTCTTTTCAAGGTTTGGGATAATTGCATCAAGTTCATGTAACATATACAAACCTGGGCCTTTGTCCTCAATGTTATTACCTAGTTCATCTTCCACATTTTCTACTTCCCACTCATTTAGAAGAATGTCTGGGACATTTTTAGCTTGTAAAATTAACTCTTGAGCAACAACATGCTCACTATCATCAAAAACAACACAATTGGCATTTATAGCACTTGGTACATAGGGTTCAATTTGATCTTTGGA
Source organism: Sequoia sempervirens (assembly GCA_007258455.2). NCBI lineage: Eukaryota > Viridiplantae > Streptophyta > Pinopsida > Cupressales > Cupressaceae > Sequoia > Sequoia sempervirens. The sequence continues at coordinate 15,921 of VDFB02129711.1, read as the reverse complement.
AAGTAATTCAAACTTAATGGTTAATTTTTTCTCGTATATAGTCCTAAATAACATGTGGGACCAGTCTAAGGATAAATAACCCCCTATTCTGGCAGTGAAATCCCTTGACAAACACAAGGAAAAATATGGTGGAAAATCAATAACAAATATATCTTGGGGAATGGAAAAGTTTGGGAATGCATGTAAAGTAAAGCTTGCATCCTTAATGACACCTACATGTTAATGGATAACCCATCAAGTTGGACTACTCCCTTTTCAAGAGGTTGATATTTTAAACCCAACCTATCAACAATTTGTTTGAGCATAACAAAGCTACTTTCCCCTGAATCTACCATATAATTGTGAACCAACTTATCCCCTATTATCAAAGATACATTAAAGGGGGGGTTTGACATCTTTACCTAGCTACTTATTGTTTTCTTGAGGTATATTTGTAAAAACAACCTTAACTTGGTTAATTGAAACATCACTAGACACACCCAAATTAGATAAAGAAGATTGTAATAAGTATTTTTGGCTTGGGATAGACAAATAATCCCACATAGAAATTGTCACATTCATTTTCTTCATCTGCTCAACAATGTTGAAAGGTGCAGCAGTGCCTACCTTTTGATGAGTCCTTGCAACAATAGGTCCTTCTTGCAAGTGGGGCTACTCCTTTGTAGTGCCTCATGCATTTCTTTGTAGTATGCATGGCACTTGAGATGTGGATGGTCCAACATCTTCTTTTTCTTTGTTTGTTGATTGTTCAATCTTAAAATCCCTCTTCTTAGCTCTTGTATTAGCTGCAATTAGAGAATCATCTTTGTTCACTCCACAAAATTCCTCTTCTTGCCAATTCAGGAGAGTTGAATCACTTAGAGGGAGATTTTGTTGTTGTGGAGATTCATCATTAGATATGTTCTGCATGCTTCAAACATTTTTCACCATCAAACATTTTTGTAGCTTGGTTATGGGGTTGGTTGCAAGGAAAGTACCACTCATATTCTGCTACAAGGTTATTCTGGACATGAACACGATCTTTAGCTAAACTAATTGGAGCTAGATTGTATGGATGAAAAGGCCTTGGATTTACATTTTATTTTGCACCTTGATAATTTCCCTAATATGGCTATCTATTAGCTTGATATGGTTGACTTTGACCTTGGTTTTGAGGTTGATAGGGCTTAAAATCTTGGAACAGTTGCTTCTTAATACTCACTAGCTCATTGCCAAAAGTCTAAAGTATATTCTCATTTTTTTGTTGACTACTTTTAATCTCTTGTAATTCCTAAGATGGACTTGGGACAACAATTTCTTGACTAAAAATAGCTAGTAAAGGGGCCATTTAAGGTGTTGGAAAGGTCATAAGAGGCTGCATGTCAGGAAATATGGGAATAAGAGGTCCATGAGCAATTCTTCCAACTTGTATGAGGTTGTTCTCAGCTCTAATAGCTATATCATAGGCCCGTGGTAATGTGTTCCCACCCATGGACTCTATCATAACAACAATCTCACTATTTAAAGACCTAAAAAAATACAAAAAGGCATATTCAAGTGAAGGCCTAATATTCTATGGAATTCTATCCCAAGACTTTTGGAAGCAGAAATTAAAGTCTTTCATATGTTCATGGGGAGCCCTCTTGATGGTAGTGAGCTGCTCCACCAATGACAAGTGATCAAACTTGTCTTTAAAATTCTTACATAAAACCTCCCCAAGCTCATCCCATGTAGAAATTGAATTAATAGCTAAACTCCTAAACCACTGAAGGAATTTTCCCTTAAAAGATGTTGCTAGCAGTCTAATTGCTATATCTTCTTGTGTTATATGATGCACTGAACATAGGTTAGATACATCTTTGATATGTTCAACAGGTGTAGTTTGGTCCTCTCCAGTGAAAAAAGGAATTTAATTTTAAGGGCTGCCACTGGAATATCATTATGTTGTGCCAAATTTAATGGGCTGCCCCCATTAAAAGTTACAAAAGGTTGATTTCTTGCCATTGGTTTGGTCTGAACTAGATTAATAGGCACAAAAACTAAAGGTATTGATACACTTGCTATAGCTACTACAGCTGCTAGTTTGAAACTAAGCAGTGTTGATTGAACTCTCTTTGATGAAACAAGAGTTCATTTTGTTGTCCTACCTTATCTTCTGGGTGGTGATAACTACAAATATTCAAAAGGAATATCACTTCCTCTTATTTGTATCCTTCTCATATGCTTTTTTGCACTGGTTTCTACAAACCTACACACTTAGATTCACCAGATATACATATTTAACCTCTCAAAAGGTCTGAAAATCACTGGTTACATATCAAAACTAGCAAAATATGTATTTTTCTACTATATTCTTGATTCGAAAATCCCACCGGGTGTGACAAAATTGTTAGCTCTCAAAATTGCACCCTTGCTAAGTTGCAGAACTTAGCATCTTGGAGTAACATGGGAACACTCCTAGGCTGTGGGTCACCTAAACTTGGAGTGGAACTCTAGAGAAGGTCGGATCCCATGGTGTCACCTAAACTAATCTAAACTAAAGCTTTTTTAGAGAAAAGGGTAAGAAAGTAACATAAACTAAAAACTGAAAGCTTGTAAAAAGGCGATGCACCAAAATACTGACTAAGACCTGCAAACACAACTACATACATAGGTCAATCAACAACACTGCTTGCACAACTTAATTTCATATATCTTTGCATCAATATTTCATGAGGACATAATACATAATCCTAGAAGGAAAAGAAAATTTTCACAGCTTGGACTATTTGCACACCAACACAACTCATAACCTATAAAAGCATACACTTTTTGCACAAAGGTGCCACCAATGAAACTCAACTACAAGGAATGAAGTACTTTCACAAGTAATTACATACATCAACAAACTACACACAGTAGAACAAAAAATTAAGTAGGAAAAAAAACTTATCTTTTATTGATCTCGAAGGTATCAACTGGTATGCATGCCAAAAGAGTTATAGAAAAATGCCAAAATCTACAAAAGGGCTCCAAAAATCACTAAGTACAAGCTAGAGAATAATCAAAACTAACTTCACAAATGAAAAGTGAAGTGAATATAAGCTCACTAAGAGACTCTGCCAAAATAGGGACTAGAAAATTCTTGGTTGTATGCCTCCAAAAAGCCAAAAATATAGCAACCAATCTCATCCAAAAGAACTCCAATATGTTGAAAAACTAAAGTTTGACCATGTTCGACCATGAAGACATAATAAATCAGCTCCTATATACCCTCATTCCCTCCAAAAGCAAGTTAAAACTATCCTATATCTTCTCCCTTGGTCGACCAACTTTCCCCAACCTCCCTATATGGTTGCAAAGCATAAGGACTAAATAAAAAACATAAGTGCATTTACAAAGCATGACACTTCATTCTTGCATTTGAAATAGCAATTTGATTTAATGATTTATAACAACACCATTTAAATCAAATGCTTCACAATTCAAAACAATGCAAAAAATTCTAGGAGAAAGTTCAACCAAACATGAGTCACCATTCATGAGTCAAAAGCAAAGCTTTCTTCAAGGGACAAGCAAACTCACTAAGGCACAAAAAGGCCACGACATACATTAGTTGTTTGTAAATGTTTAAAAGATAGGAACAAAATTCCCTTTTCACTTATCGGCCTAACTTAGGGCAACAAGAAAAACCTAAGACAAAATGTGGGAAAAACATTCTATGCATCTTTATTTAGCATTTTGAAGTTTCTGGAAAACCCTATTGGTAGCACCGACATAGGGTTTGATGGCTTCCTATAGGTGATCCATGGTGGATTCTGAAGCAAAGGAGGCTTCCTCAGTACATTTCATGCAAAATAAAAACACAAAAACTTGGTGAGCTTGTTGTGAGCACAAATTTCTACATTTTCTTTCATTTAATGTATAAAATCTGCTCATTTTGAGCTTTATCATGGAAGAAAATGATGAACATGTTTATTTCTCCATGCATTCTCTTGATCTCAGTCAATGAAAGCTCATTTCAAGCTTCTGTAAGTGCAAAAAATGATGAATATTGCTTGTCTTTTTGTGCATCTTTATTTTGTTCACTCCTATGGCCGCAGTCTCACCATATTTCCTTAATATTTCTACATGTCCTCTTGCAAGAATAAACTTCATTTTCTGAAAGAATATTTTGATGGCGTAATATTCCTTCTATTCTGGGTTTTACCCATTAGTATTTTGGAACTTGAAATTCTCTAAGCATGAATTATATACTCTTACAAAGGGTAAAAGTTTTGTTCTTCTCTATTTGGTCAAGGGTTTCATATTCTCCATTTTTTTCTTCTCCTCTTTTCCATTTCTGAATCTTTTCCTTCAAATCCATGACCTCCACATTTATTTTTTGTTGATTTTGAGAAAGAATATAATCATCTTTGCTTTTATAATGCTATGTAGTGGTGGCCAGTTGTGTCATAATCCTTTTACAATGATAAGATCGAACAAGATCATAATATGAATGAGACTCCATTAGAGAGTGAATAGCTGAAACAAAAATTTGTTGCCTAGCAAAGGAAAAAGATTTGTAAAATGATTCAATAACATCACACAGTATGAGTATATCTCAAAGGCTCTATGCATTTTTTCCACTCCTTCATGAACACCACCTACTCACTACACTTTGGTTTTTGGAATCCCTTCAATTCACCATGCAAAATTTTAAACCTTTGCCATGACTCATGACTATTTGTTCATCTTTTGTTCATAAGGTTGTCCACTAGTGTTGCAAGGTCACTGTCACATATTCACTCTCTTTCAAATTTATTTTAACATGTAACTCATTTACCCCTAAACTATTGATAAAAGAATATATATATGAATGAAATTTTTCTTCATCTATTACTTAATGGAGCATTAACCACGACCCCTATGACTATTTGTTGAAAAAATACACTCAATGTCATCATTGTGACTGTCTCCATGATTGATATCATTGCTTCTTTATTCAACATTTAATATGAATAGTGCTTCTATTAATGCATTTGTTGTGTAGGAATTTCTTTTCACTATGCATTTAGTCACATATTTGCATTGGTTGTTCCTCTTGATACTCGATATTGTCCTTTCAATGCAAAAAACTGCCCTCTCCTAATTCATGAATGTCTCTTGTGAGATGAACAGTGAATGTAAATCTCACATTTAAATGCAAGAAAGTAACATGATACATAGCACATGTTTCTTATATGCACTTCAGTAGCATTGTCTTTGATTTACATTTACTCTTATCAATTGACTTACCATGCACCTATTTACTTTCAAATGCAAATATCATTAAATAATTTATCTGCATCATTGTGCTTTCATCTACATTGCATTGCTCTTTGAGATAGCATATACATTGTGACCTTAACCATAAATTTTCTTGCTCACCTTTAGCTTCTCCATGTAACTCATGATAGCTCCTTATAGTACTTGATAGCTCATGTTGTCTCAAAACATGACAACCATGTACATATGAGTTTAAAATAGAAAAACATCATTGAATCTTTGCAGACTAGTTTTGTGTCATGCTCCTATTGGTAAGGAGTATCATTATTAATGTGAGAAAACTCATATTAATAATATGTTTTATTCTTTATCAATGTCACCATGACTAATGAAAGTTTTCTTCAAGGATCCATTGGTGACATAAAATGTAACTATCCATCTCTTATGAAACCAGAGGCAAGCATGTTGGGCTCAACCCTTATGGGAGCCCATTTCACTCCACATGCTGTAACTAGATGAAATAGAAAAACAACAAATATTTGACCTATACCTATGCAATGGGAAAAAATGTTAGATAAAATAGAGCATATGATAGATGTGTTTGACAACTCTCTTGTTTTCCTGGACATTTGTGGTATGCAAGCTATTTCAATACACATGAGGATTAGACTATATGTCTATGGATGTTTGCATATGTATTGATTGGTGATCCTTCATTTCTCTAACAACACTTTTCTCACAAATGCAGGAAACCTAGGAGCAGCAAGGAGAGCATCAACTAGAGACTGGACAAGTAGGAGGGACTGAAGATGACGCAGAACAAGACAACTGGGATTCGTCATTTAGGAAATGACGGGTCCCCTCTCTCTATATATGCATTCTTTCTTTTCATATCTATAAATGTGAAGTTTTTTTCCAACATTTGAATTCAAATATTTATTCCCACTACTTGTGTGGGACACCATACATTTATATTATCAATAAAGACTACATTTTTGAAAATATTGTGCACTTTCTTCTATGCTATATGCATTTGCATAATGTAATTGTAGTAATGTATTCTTCTGATATTTCTTTATGCACATTAATATGATATAGCAGAGTAAAGTGTACCTTCTTTTAATTTGTAATACATAAATAGCTCTACTTGATTGAGATAGTAGCAAAATTAGGTAATAGAACCATTTTTTTATTTTTACTTTGTCTTCTTGTACATTCTTCATATGGTTTGATATAGTAGAGGGTTGATGACAGTTCGTTAATATATTATTACTATATAATTATATATATTCATGAGTAGCTCTGACCCCAAATATATTATTACTATACTTATATATATCTTTCCTTTTTCTTTGCTTGAGTTGTCCCTCGTATGTGTGACAATGTTACTTTTACAATGTTTCAATTTTCAAAAAATGTATTCATTGCCAACAAATCTTTTCTTGAAAATCCTTGCAAGCTTTTCTAAAGATCGCATTCTCAACTTGGACCTGTAACTAAACATATTTCCTTCATCATGGTTTCACAAAGAAAGAACTTGAGAAATTCCCTCTGAGGTGGGAGCAACTTTTTCCTTTGGGAGAATCCTTGACCTTCCCCTCGCGAGGGGGCATTTCCTTCCTTTCAAATTCCTTGATGAAGTGAGCATCTTTCTAAAGGATTCTTTTATGATGAATTGTTTTAAGAAAAAAATGTCTCTTTTACACTTTCAAATAGCATGCCCCTTGAATAGACCCCTTTTCTTTTGAAAGGCTCCCAAGGGAACCCTTTGAAAGCCTTTCAATTTGTTGGTTGTCTATGTGACTTTCTACTTGATTGTCTGTGTGGTTGCTTTTTGTTTCTTGGCATGTTTTATCTGTGGATTAACATGTTACTTTTCAAGTGCACCTATGAAGCTACTTTCTAGTCCAACTCTACGGAGTCCCCTTTCACTGGGCTTCCTTCATGAGAGAGAACTTAGGGGTTGCCTTCTTGAAGGTCTGTAGGCCTGTAGACACTTACTTCATTAGGCTTCCTTCATGAGCGAGAACTTGGGGGGTGACTTCTTGCAAGTCTACAAGCCTATGAGACACTTTCATCCTACAAGATTTTTCTATCATTGGTATGAGGCCCTTCAGTGTACTTTGTGCAACTTCATAGTTCTGCGGAGCTATGGAGTCCTTTTGTTCGAAACTCCCTAGGGAGAGTACATGTGGAGTCCTTTGTCTACCCTGAGCTTTTGAGTTTTCCAAATCATAGTGTGCTTCCATGACGATTCAATTATACATTTCTAACCCTACTAACTCTTCGATCTACTTACCGAACACTCATCAATATTCATTCTCGCTAAAGTGGGGGAAAAACATATAGGAGCAAATTTTCACCTCTTAAGCAAGTTCCCCTTTCACATACCCTCACCTTAGAAAATAAAATCTAAAGGTGAAATTTCACATCACCCACTTACCTTCCATCCACTTGGCATTTCGCCCATGTGTCGTTGAGAGAATATTTTTCGGGGACAAACATATGGTGCATAGATGTTTGTCCATTGTGTTGATGTCCCTAATGGATTCTTACATCTGAAGTTGGTAGAGGAATTACACACCTGATTGGGCCAAATTGTAACATCCCTCTTCGACCAACTAACCCAAAAATGCCTTATTCTTTCTCATCCCACCTTCAAAAATACTAAATCTCACTTCATTTCATCCTCTTACACATCCTCTGGCAATTCTCTAGCAATATTCTACAACTCCTTCACATTCTCAAGCAACATTCCAACATTCCATTGTGATAATTACAATAGCTTTGAAGCTCCATCAACTCCACATTGCAAGTGTGAGGCTATCATAGAAGTTGTGGGCTTGGAGTCTTGTGAGACCTCCCTTCATCATCGTTGTAGCTATGGTGACTTTGCTAAGTCCATACCTTGTATTCTCCTCCATTAGCTAGTGAGCTTCTGGGTGGAGGTGGTAATGCTTCACTCCTCTGCTTTGTGATTTGATAGAGTAGCATAGTGTTGTTTTGTAGTGTTCATTGCAATATTTCTTTCTACTTTCTTTATCATATTATTCTACTTTGTTGATTTATGCTTGTCCGTGGAGGTGGAAACACCAAAACAAGGGTCTGACTAAGGTAGGCCCCTATACAGCCCCAAAAATTTTCCCTCTTTCTTGTGTGTAGGTGGATGTGTGTGTGGAGCTAGATAGCGAATTAACACTTTTGTGAGATTATCTTCATTACCTTATCTTTCATTTACTTGCTTTATCATCTCCATCTATATTTCTCATGCTTCATCATTCTATTTTTCCCATCAAAATCAACTAGCTAGGCTGTCAGTAAGTTTTTAGGAATTTTATACTATATTTGGTGTATTTTGGCCATACGGATGCCAGCACGCCCGAGAGATGCTACAATGTCGCACTATCATCCCAAAATTATGTTGTCATCCTTGGATAGAGTGTTGTTTGAGATGTAGTACCAACTCCAAAAACCAGCTCACCTAGCCTAAACTTGAACTTCGAGTCTATAGAGTGATAGAAGTACTACATAGTGCTCTTCATTCTTGATCCTCGCCCCAAGACATCCTTTAGAGTGATGTAAGTTAGGGCATCCCTTCACTCTCAGCTCTCCGTGACCTAGAGCCTTGATGTGGTTGGTCCCCCTTTCTTACAAAATCTTCTAACATGCTCCCAAGCTTTCCATAATCTTTTAAATACATTAGATCTAATAGGGGCAATAGGGAATTTACCAAACAATAAGTCATAAAGGGGAATATGCTTTCAGTTTTGGATTTTCTTGGGACTACAAGCTAAATACTATTCCTTATTAAGATCTTCTAGAGCTCATTTCCTTTTAGTGCTTTAAAAATTGATTTGACAGCAAGTGACATGCCTTGCTTTTTAAAATATTTTAATCCTAATCATCCTTCAATCTTATATAAACAACACCTACCTCATTTAACTATATGATTCTTCTTGTTTCTTTTACCCTTAGAACAAATAAATTTTTTGATTTTCTTTTGTATTTCATTTATTTGATAACTACAAAACAACCACATAGAAGAGTAGTAAATATTGTAAGAGGAAAGAATTTTCTAGCATACTTGTATCCTTCTTGCCAAGAATAAGTATTGCTTATTTCATTTACCTAAATTTTTATCTATTTTATCTTTTATCCATTCCCACATGTCTTTCAAACATGGATTCACAATAAAAGGGATACCCAAGTATCTAACATGTTTATTTGGACCTCCCCAGTGGAATTTATATTTAGCAAACCACTTAGTGGGATTCTTTCCCAACTTAGGATTATGGATTTCACCTTAGATAGTTTTTCCCCATAGGTTACACAAAATTTTCAACTTTGGTATAAGATTCTCAAATTTGTCTTCTTCAATTTGAATAAATAGGGCAGTATCATCAATAAATTGAATGTTTAGGAAGTCCTCTTTGTTGGAGAGGATTATTCCTCTAATCTTGGGGCTTATGGTTGAATATATTAGTAGGTAGAAAATAGCATCTAAAGAAATCACAAACAAAGCAAGGGAAAGAGGACACCCTTTCCTTATAGATCTCTATAGAGTGAATTGACCTAATAGTGATATGTTTACATCCACTTGTGCAATTGTATATTGCATTAAGATGTTAACCTTTTGAAAAAAATCTTTTGAGAATCCAAAGGCTTCCAGATTCATCAAAATAAAGGGTCATTCAACCCTATCACATGCCTTTTCAAATTCAATAATGAGCATACTGATATTATGGTTGGAGCACCTTGCCTATTCTATATCCTCCTAGCTAGTTAGTGTAGGAGCTTAAAATTATCTCTATCCCAAGACCACCTATAAAAATAATGAAAACCTTCTACAAGAGAGTATGCAAGAAATGAGCTTTCTTGATATTAATATATATCAAATATGATGATGAGGTATCATACAAAAGTGGGTATGTGTAGGATCGTCATGGAAAAAACAAGCCCTTAAGTGGCAAAAAATTTAGAAAAATCAGAGTTAGGCAACTTGACGTAAAAATTTGAATAAGTTATCTATATTATTTCAAAAATATGTAAGAATAGAATCTGTAGAAAATTGAATGTAGTTTCTAAACTACTAGGTTTATTTTAAAAAATCTATTTGGTGAAAATTTGAAATTTCAATGTAGTAGTACTTAAATTTAGGGAAAAAATAAGAACTAGGTGTCTATCTAACCACCCTAACCATAATAAAATGATAATATTTTTTTATAAAATTTTAGATATAAGTAGAGGACTCATGTCTCGATGTCATGCATATTTTTTTTTAAAAAAAATCTGAGTAAATAATTAATTATAATTTTTTTTATTGTAACTTTTAAAAAATATAAAAAACCCATATGTTTGACCACCTTAACTTGGTCAAAACTTCATGAAATTAATTTTTTTTAATCTTATAGTATGTGAAGCATAGAATGTGACGTTTGTTTTGGATTCAAAAAATGTGATACCATTTGAAAGTTATATATATTTTTCAATTAGCCTATCAATCAATACTTTAGTCATAATTCAAATATAAAATGAATAATAATTATTTATTAAATTCAAAATAAAACATAATTTATATTGGTGGAAAGCTAAGAATCTCCTTTAGAAACCCTTTTTGTTTCATCAATTTTGGGTAAATAAAAAGTCATTAGCCACATACCCTACACATACGCATCATATCACCACTTTTTGGCCCATCATGATCTTGCACATACCCAAGTGTACAATGACCTTGTTTATATAGAAAAGGTTTGATGAAGTACCAAACATTAAATGACATGAGCCATCATTAATGACCTAGTACTCTAATATTTAATAAAAGCTAAAAAGAAAAAATCTTACCTAAAAAACTTAAATGTTCCTAGTACCTAAGTGGACTTAACATTTAAATAGGACCCAACTAAGTAACTAGTTAGGAAAAGTACCTATTTACACTAACACCCTCTCTTAAGTGCAACCTAGGGAGAAACAATTATTATGCAAATGATGCAAGGATGGTTCCTGTATATGAGGCCATTTTAGGTACCCATGTACAAATACAAATGTACTCTTTCACAAATGGAGAAAAGGAGAAAAAACACGATAAAAAACCCCTCTCCAAAAGAGATAAAAGATACAATCAAGTGATGAAAGATGTACGGAGGACTCAATGATACCACCAAGGATTACATCCATCATGAATATACAATCAATAACTCCCCACAAGAGGGAAAGGGAGAGACTATGTAGGCCCCCACAATGATTAATCTCCTATAAAAATGGTGAAGGCTTGAAGATAAAACATGATCCAATGCCAACAAACAACATGTCTCCCTTTTGGAAGAAACAAAACCAAGTAAAAATGTAGGAATGATTCCCATTTTAGATAGGAATTGAATGAAATAAGAATAAAAATGCATAATGATGTCTCTAAAATATACTTATGTGTCTCCTTGTACAAGGTAGATGAAGATGCCACAATCAAATCAAGTGCATGCCCAATCAATGAAGAAGATGATAAACCAATACTATATGGAAACTGATGTTGAACAAGATCCAAAGACAATGATGATTTGGAAATATTTGTGCAATGATTTTCATGAAAGAGGAGAGATAACCCCTTGAATGTGTCTTCCAAATATTAAATGTGAGACTCCACAAACAAGGATGCAATGTTTGATAAAGAGGAATCCCAATTAGGAAGAAAATTAGATACATATTGGAATGAATTACCAAAATTTATCAATGAATCACCAATAGAAGATGAATGATCCTATTGAATAGGAATGATGGGAGCCATCATTCCTTGATCAATGACTCTACACAAGGAATCACTAATGGTGAAGGATCAAAAAATATCTCTAAAGAAGGAGTATTTAAAGAAACCTCATCATCCTTATCTAAAGATTTAAACTACTCTAACTATTCAAATTCCTAAATAGTATCATAATCATAGGGTATCCATTGTAAAAAATGAAGAGGCAAAAGACAATCTGAAACAAGATCACCTGGGAATGGTTGAGTATTAGAATCTCCATATATCTCCCAAATTTCAGTCCAAAGAACATGAGGACACTCGAAATGAAAAATAGTATTCAAAATGACATCATCTACATGCATAGCAATTAAATCCTAATGCATAGTCCCTTTTACAATTCCAAGCAATTTTTTTACTAGTAGTACCTAGAGGGGTAACTATACCATACAAATGCAGCAACAAATGAAGCCAACAAAGATGTTTTATGATGACATCTCTCCATCATTTATAGTTTCCCATTTTCAACATAATCAAAGAAGGATGAAATGAAAACCCCATAATGAACTATGATAGATCTCCAAAATTACAAAGACTAAAATGTTCAATAATTCTTAGAAACCCCCAAACATTATGTATACTGTAAATGAAGCCTTCCCAAAAAAACATAACCTCTCTAGTTCAAAGTTAGGATGTCCAAGTAATTAACCAAAATGAAAATATGAATAAATGATACCTAGGGTTGAAACTATAAAAAGTACATGTGCAGAATAATAGAGCTCCTCAATACCTTTTTGATGATGCAAAAACCATAAAAAATGAATATCTAGGCAAAAAAGTTATGAGCTTGGAGATCCAAATGGGATATCTAACTTCAAACAAAAAAATATTCTAGGAGTAAAATATGATAATAATACATACACCAATGGATATTTCTCGAAACCAACTTTCTGACAATGTCTCATTTAAAAAAAATTGATACTTGAGTTAAAAGTTATGATGATTTTTAAAAAACTACCCACTTAAGGCTTGAGGGGCCAAAAATAAGCCCCCTACGGGTTGGCGAGCATGGTCACCCCATGTGACCAAAAGTTGATGGATAGGGACGAGTGCTGGTATGATAGTCATTTGATTGCCAAATTTAACATAGTCCTCTGTGATGGTCATTTTACTGTCAAATTTAAGAGTCACTCAATTTTTTTTTTAAATCACCAAAAATATTTTTTCATCAAAATATGAAGTATTTTATATGAAAATGGGGCTTTTTGGGCCTTTTGGATGTAATGGGAAGGCCATTGTTTTCCCAATATTCTCTAAAAATCAATTACCTCCTAGATATGGTAACCACCTCACAACTTCAAACCCTCATAGATCTAGAAAAATATCATATTTTAATGAAACAAAAGCCAATATTGATTTTTTCAAACACCTTGGACTCAATCATGAGATTAGATTACCTCTAACATGTGCCAAAATTAACTTGCAATAAAAACCCACAAAAAGGAACCCTCCAAAACATGTGTTTTTTCAAGTTTTTTATTCCTTACGCTACTGAATTTGGCTCCATTTTCCGACGGCTATTCCTCGGTCGTTCGACAAATCTTTGTCAAAAACGTGACAAAATGGTGAAAATATTTGCGTCGCTATTTTTTCATCAAAAGGCCGGCAATGAATTAAACGTCGAAATAACGGCGAAGAATCATTAGTCGTCAGCATTGTGTAATGGCTCAGACTTTCATCAGAATATCGATGAACACTTCATGTATCCACCAAAGAATTACACTAGAATTTCATCGCCAGTTCGACGAAATGGGAAAGGAGTAGCGTCGAAACAACACCAGACGTTTGTTGCCATTTTGACGAAATGGGCAAGGAGTAGCATCGAAACAACACCAAACGTTCATTGAATGTGCGAAGAAATAGGCAAGTAGTAGCGTCAAAACAACACCAAGAGTTCGTTGACTTTGTGATGAAAATACCAAGGAGTAGCGTCAGAAGAACACCAAAAGTTCGTCGAAAGTGCGACGAAATGGGCAAGGAGTAGCGTGGAAACAACACCAAAAGTTCATCGAAATTACGATGGAATGGGCAAGGAGTTACGACGAAACCTTCGTCGCAGCTATAGAAACTTTGTCGAACCTTTCTGTTGATTCATCGGTGGTTTTTGTCAAAATTGCGATGAAGCATCAATTTTAAAAAAAAAAATTCATGGAAATGTACCATTGCGGAGACTGACGACTGATCATACATATAGACTACATATTGGTTTGATGCTTCAAACAATGCATTTATTATATTGAAAAGGGCATTTCCTTATTGAGCTTCTCTTTGTTTCGAGAATAGTTTAATATTCTCTACTTAACAAGGCCAACCATGTGACGGTGGAAGCTCATTTGGCCCCTCCACCCCCCTCACATCACTCTCAATTCCCCATACCCAATCATATAACATTAATCATTCATTCATCCATTAATAACATATAACATTCATTAATTAACATATTCACATTCAGTCATTAACATATAATATTCATTCTTTCAGTTTTTACATATTATCAAAAATATGGTTGTCATGATATGATTACAATCACTTTTTTTTTGTTTCTTTTTGAAAGCTACATAAAGCTAAAGTGGAGTATCATTTTCTAAATCAATATTTGTCCCCCTTTAGTTGTTTTCCCTCTCTTGTCTTAATGCAGCCCAATCATCTGCTCATGGCGTGGATGCTGCTAAGGGAGTATACGCTTCAATAAGAAATAAATGTTAAACTGATATGTTTTATTATTATTGTTACAAGTATTTCATTAATTAAAAGAACATTAGAGTGGTTCTCTTTACCTGATGGGTCCACATCATGTTCCTGAACTTTTTTTATAGACTCATGCTCAACATGTTAAACACCCTCTAAATCCTGATCTATAGTTGAAACATGAAAGGTTACATTAATTAATACACCAATTGAAATTAAATATGTTTAAGAGAGCATGAGGGTGGTCCTCTTTACCTGATGGGGCCACATCATGTTCCTGATCTTCTCTAGCCTGATCATGTTCAACAAGTTGATCACGCTCTACATGCTCTAAAGTTGAAACACGAAAGGTTACATTAATTAATACACCAATTGCAATTAAATATGTTTAAGAGAACTTTAGAGTGGTCCTCTTTACCTGATGGGGCTGCATCATATTCCTAATCTTCTCTAGCCTGATCATGCTCAACATGTTGATCACGCTCTACATGCTCTAAAGTACCGAGATGCACACCATGACCTTCATCTGCACGTTTTGCTCCATCCTCACTAGGCTGCATTCCAGTGTCATGTGCAATATTATCATTGCTTGAATGTTTAAAACAAATAGGCATGTAATTACTTTATGGTGGAAATTAATATTGAATAGATTGCACAAGTATTCAATTTTAAATAAACTTTATTGAGTTTATTTACCTGCGTGTCGGATGCAATGGAAGATTGTGTTTGCCCAATCAAGACTCTTAGGAATTCACCCACAGCTCCATAGCCTTGATGGAAGGAAATCTTCAGGTCCTCTTCTTTGGGAACTCTGTTGAATTCAGTGCCCTACATTTTTGCAGAAGATCATGAATTTTGCTTCTATGGTGTGATAAAACCAAAATTGTTTTCAATTTATTATAATTTGGATGCAATATTTCATTTATTAATACTTACAATTCATGCATCTAATTTCATATAACCACTAGAGCCAAGCTTGTGTTGCCCATGCTTTTCTAGTATTGCCTTTGTTGCCTTCGATGTGTCGGGAAACCTATGAAAAGTTTGAAATACGTTAGATTATGTAAAAAGAAAGAGTAATCAGTATATAATTACATTATTGATAGTATCACACATAGCATACTACTTTTAAAAAAAAAATTAATGGCATTTCCATAGCATACAGACATTGAGAGCAAATAAAATATAGAGTTCAATCCATGAATTATAGAAAATAGATTTTTGTTGGTTATATT
>VDFB02129710.1:0-10606 GCA_007258455.2 Sequoia sempervirens | reverse complement strand
CATCAATATTTTAGGTCATCCTAATAACCTTCATCACTAGAACATACCAAAGGTCCCACTAATAAAGGAACTTCACAAGGTGAACATAGATTGGACTAAGTCACACCGATCTCACAGACAGTTCAGGATCACTATGCAGTTCGGTCAAACATCTCAACAGTCACACTGAAATTGCTCTCATAGGTTTAGGACAGTGGGATTGAGGCACACAATTCCAACAATCTCTTGTTTAGCACAAAGTGTCATACCTACATAAGACTCTTTCTATTGTTAGATTTTGTTCTCTCCTTTATAGGAGGGTGTAAAATCTAACAAATTCGAATCATTAGTGTTTTGTGCATGATGACATTTGGATTAAGCAAATATTTCTTTGTTTGTTTCATTTTTCGAAAAGCTTAAAGACCACTAGTGTCTATCAGTTCATGATACACTACTATTAAAGTTGGCTTAGAAGGATGTTTTGTGATAGTGTTCATATTAAGTGAAGGCTTGTTTGTGTCTGTTAAGGGACAATAACCAAGACCATTATTATTTCCTTACATGTGAAGTTGTATAGGGACACAAATACCTTGCTCTCTAGCATCACATCCATTTCTACTATATCCAAGTTGTTTCATAAGATCATAACCATTTTCATAAAAAAAATTCACCTCTTTTGAATTTGGTGGCTGTTGATAATCAATGTCATCAAAGTTTGTTGTATAATTTTCTTCTTTGTCTTTAGTGGTTGAGGTGGATGCTTTTGAAAGGTCTTTCAAGTTTTGTATTGACATTACTACTTTTTTTTTTTCACGCTTTTATTATGATCTTTGATTTGAACAATGTGTGGAAACTAAGGAACCCCAATCATCAAGCCTAATAGATTCGACTTTGTTAATGTCTTTTATTTATATTCTATTATTGCATGGCTACACTTTGTGTAGTTGGTGTCAATGTTTTCAAAGGATTCTCTTTAAATTTTTAATGTTCAAACAATTGTATGGCTCAGGATCAGCTTTGATTGTATAAAATTTGTTGTTGTAGAAATATTTCATGATACAATGAAGGGTAGAGGGCACAACATGCATCTCGTGAATCCATTGTCTACCTAAAAGGAGATTACATGAAAGATCATGAGGCATAACATGGATCGGGGTTTGTAAGGTAGCCTTTCCAACTATAATAGGTAAAGTTATCACTCCAAGCGATTTTTTTCCCACATTATCAAATCCCTTAATAGATAAATATTCAAGTTGAATTTTTGATTTATCAACACCAAGCTTATCCAAAAGGTTTGCACTACACACATTTAAGGTTGAGCCATTTTCAACAAGGATTTGCTTTATCCCCGTGCTATTATATTGAGCTATCATCATGAAAGCATCACATTGTATTTACACTTCCAAAGTAGGGATTTCTTTAATTTGCGGAAACACGTCGTACCCTATTCCCGGAATCATGGCAGCTATGTCACGGTTGCACATTAGAAGGATAGGTCCTTGTTGTAAGGGAATTCCAGCTATAGTGTGATAGTTAGGTGAATTCTGAATCAAGTCCTAGATGGATATCTTTATGGGAGTATTCTTAATTTGTTCAACAAGTTCACACTCCTTTGTACTTTGTGAAGGAAAATGAGGGGCACTAGGAAAGATAGGATTAGGCAACGAGAGGGATGTTGAAGGAATTTTTTTTGGTTGTGGATTATTCCTAGTTTTGTATGTATGAGCAATGGTATTATAACTCAGTTGCTATGAAACATTGTTCTTAGGTGGTTCAATGATAGGGACGAGTTTTTTTTGAACTTGTGGTTTTTGAGAGGGTGGATAAATGATAAGTTTAGGCTCAAGAGAGTACTCCACGGACTATCTAATGTGCATAACCTTAGAATTTTTATAGTTATATTCATGATCAAGTGCCACTTCAGCATCTTCATCTAAGGAATTACTATTGTCAATGTCTTCATTGTCTCAAGCACCATGATATCTTCCAAAGGGGGATAGTTTTTAGGAGAACCACAAAGTAAATGTTCATGACATTCAAAGGTTGGTTCTTCTTCAATGACTTCATCACATGCAATGAAGTTATCAATGGTTGAATTTTCTTTCTCAATAATGGTTTCCCTAGGAAAACGGGGAAAACTAAGATTCTCATGACTTTCATCGATCAAAGTATTTTCTTGTCAATGAGGAGAGATACTAGGATAAGGACAAGTATGATTTACATGATCATTTATTATTTTATTCCTTTGTTCCCTAATATATTCCAAAATAGGATAAGTAGGGGAAGGATCATAAAGAGGGTTGTTATAGACCTTAAAGATTTGATCATCTAATACCAATCTATTATCCTCATTATTTACAATTTCATTCTCTTCCACTAAATTATTCTTACAAGAAAAGGGGGAATGGAGATTAGGTAAAGTAATGTTGAGAGATGTGTCTACGATCTCATTCTCTTGTGCTATAATATCTTCCCAAAGGGGATGAGGAGAAGGACAAGCAAGATCTTCATGATTCTCAATGATTGTATCTTCTTCCACCAAGATGCTTTCATCACTAAAAGGAGAGGTATCAGGAGGAACAATTATGATCATCATGATTATCTATGTTTTTATTCTCTTTTATCACATCATCCTCATAAATAGGGGAGATAGGAGGGGGGTAAGTTTCAGGAAAGCAATGAAATTTTCACTCTCTTATGCTAAGAGACTCTCATAACTAGGGAATGCATTGATTGAATGACTAACATTCTTATTGACTAACTTTTTCTTTGCAAGCTTGGAAAAGACCAAATCTAACGTTTTTTAACAATAATATATACAATGCAATGTAAAGGACTAGAATGAAATGCAATTCTGAGATTGGAAACAAGGTAATTTTCTCATTATAGTATGCAATGATCTGAAATATGAAATGTTGTAAATGAAAATTTGGAATGGAGCAATGCATTAAATGAAGCACTTTAATCTAGATTTAATAAAATGCATGAAATAGAAAGCCAATCCACTAAAACGGATAACCAATGCTAGCAAACAGAAGCACATAAATGTTGACTCAGATCCTCAAAACTACAATCTAAAATTCCACAAGGACTAAGATGCCAGGGAGGGAATTTTAGTTCTCCTAATGAAATTTGAAGGTTTCAAAAGTTGAAACATATAGAAAATCACTCAGACAGGGCACTGCAACAGAAAGCCGGACATGGACTAAGATGTCGCCAAGGGTGTTTTAATTCTCATTGCGGGTTTTTGAAGAATGTTCCTGAGTTTACCATTCCGTTCCAACGATGCCATCATAAATCCTTCCAACCAATCATCAAACACCCAGTATTGTCTGGGAAGCTACAATTGAAACATCAAACCCGTCCCACCACAGAAAGTCCCTAAATGCAATTTTCACTAAATATGAAAAAACCTAGATGCAATTTCACTACTGTAAAATGCAATGCAAGAATGAATGCAACCTAGATCTAGAACATGAATGAAATCCAAATTAGAAAATGAATTTTCAAGAAGGTCAAGTTCACCAAAATGAACAATAGGAAAATGGGTGCTTTATAACCTAGGTCATAGAACATCACTATTCACCTATTATCATTCAATAATGTCTTAGGAGTCCAATTGGATTGACTAACAACCTCACAAGGTGAGTCAATTCACAGTGAGGAGGACCTAGTAGGGGGTTATTTCAACTTTAAAGGGTTCATCACCAAGCGAATGCTTGGAAAATAAAATGTTGGAAAACACACTGTGATATGCAAATGAAATGCTAAATGACTTTGAGAGAAACAAAATGCAAGAGAAAACTATAAAATTGGAAATGTGTACCAGGGAAGTCTGGAGATGTCGTGAGGATTTTGGAAATGTGAAGAGACTTCCAAAAAGTGCTATGGAGGACTAAGATGTGTAGGATGGCGTATTAGTCCCACTGCTATTTTTTTGGGAAAATACAGTCTTTGGACATCGAAATCAGATATGAAGGAATCTCTAAAAAATATGCTTGGGAGGACTAAGATGCCCAAGGTGGCGTATTAGTCTTTATTTGAATTTTGAAAACTCTTAATGTGATCCCAATTTCCTAGTTTTGAACTTACTTCTCTTCCGATCTCAGGTTCTAAAACTTCCAAATTTAGCTTGTAGGTGAGTTTCTGTGAAGATGACAAATTTGTAATGTAACTTTGCAACATTTTACAAATCTTCACTTTAAAGGATCTTCAAATCTTCAACCTAGATCTGTAAACACAAACATGCAATAAGGGAAAAGCTTGTTGATTGTTAGTGAAAGGGGGTTTTCCTTGGTCAAATCCCTTGTTGGTAATTAAACTAAATGATGAAATGAAGCATGAAACATGAAATATGTACAAATGATATCACCTTGTATGATGTCTTCTGAGTTAAATTTGCAATCTACTATTTAGTGGCCATGAAGAATGTAGATCTTGGATCCTTGGATATGATGTGAACCATGGTAGCAAACACATCTTCAATGCTACATCCACAATTTTGGCTCAACAAAATGAATGGATGCACTAAACCCTTGACATGATGCTTGAATCTTGATGATAGCTCCAAATTCTTGATGAATTTCTCTTGAGTGCATAAACTTGCCTTAGGAATGAATAGTTGAATGCTTGTTGTCCTCTTATGAGAAAATGAAAGAGGGAACCTTGTATTTATACTTATTCATGCTTAATATCCTAAAATTACACCACAACAAGCTGACATATGAAATCATTACTTTAAGGAGGAAAAATCTTGCCAAGATTTAAAATTGAATCTTGAAAATAATCCGAGGACTAAGATTCCATAGGTGGCATCTTAGTCCTAAGGCTAGAATCTTAGGGCACAGACTCCAAAAAGGGATCCTTTCAAGTGGTTTCAAAATTAGGGTCCAAAGACCCATGGAGGACAAAGATGCCCTAGGTGGCATTTTAGTCTCAATCCACAAATCAGGGACACACAGACATAAACATTAAATGATCATTTATCTTGGATGTTTGCATGTGGAGGATCATGATGGGCCAAAAGTGTAATATGATGGTATTTTGTAGAGGTATGTGGTTGACAACTTTTTTTACCCAAAATTACGAAACAAAAAGAGTTTTTAAAAGAGATTCTTAGATTTTCACCAATATAAATTATGATTTACGTTGAATTTAATAAGTAATTATTATTCATTTTCTATTCAAATTACGACTAAAATCTTGATTGATAGACTAATTGAAAACATCTATAGCTTTCAAACGGTATCACATTTTTTGAATCCAAAATATGCACATTCTTTGGCTTCACATACTAGAGGATTAATAAAAGAAAATTGAATTTCATGAATTTTGACCAAGTTGTAATAAAAATTTTAATTAATTATTTACTTGGAAAAATTAAAAATATGCATTACATCTAGAAATGAGTCCTCTACTTATATCTAGAGTATTGTAAAAATATTATCATTTTATTGTGGTTAGGTGGTCGACACACACCTACTTCTTTATTTTTCCCTAAAATTTAAGTACTAATCGCATTGAAATTTCAAATTTTCAACAAATATATATTTTTCTTTTCTAAAATAACCTAGTAGTTTAGAAACTACATTCAATTTCCACAGATTCTATTCTTACATATTTTTGAAATAATATCGATAACTTATTCAAACTTTTATGTCAAGTTGCCTAACTTTATTTTTTGAAATTTTTGCCACTTATGGGCCTATTTTTTCCATGATGATCCTGCACATACCCGTTTGTCAAGATTTGGCATAAAAATATATAGTTTATTAGGCTTGTGGATGCAAAATAGGACCAACTAAGTCGTAAAGAAGCATAAATAAATCAAGGTGGGCCCAAACAAATGTGAAAATTCAAGGGTGTGCATTTTACTACACTACATATGCAAACATGCATATATATGCATATGTTGTTGTACGTGTATGATGGATGTAATGGGATGTCTATACGAGTATGAAAACATATGTATAGATATGCATATATGTATATAACATGAGTGATATGATACTATAGTCACCTAGGACATGATCATTCAGATATTAAATGAATCATTAGATTGTTTTGTTGATATATATATATATATATATATATATATATATATCTATGTGTGTGTGTGTGTGTTTGTATATATATAAATACACACATAAGTGTAAATACTTAATAGAGGGTTGTGTATACATATATATACAAATATCTATAATATATATTATAGACACTGAAAAATGTCCTAGGCTTGCTAACACCATTTTTCCATTATCTTGGGTCATATTTCTGCTATTAATTAAATAATTCTTAATTTTTTAATTCTTTTCTCCATTAACCTTGATTAATTAAATAATTTATATTTATTTATTTATGACACTAATGTTCTCTTTCCTCTATAATTAAATAAACTTTATTTATTTAATTATTTCTACTCTTCTACTTTAATTAAATAATTATAGTAATTATGCAATTATTCACTTTTAGCTTTTCTATCACAAATTAATTAAATTTTATTTAATTAAATAACTCATCTTTTCTCTCACTTTTGAATTAAATTTCTATTTATTCAAAAAGTTAACTTGTTTTTTCCTCTTGCAATGAGATAATGTTTCTATTATTTCAAAATTCACTTTCCTCTTTGAATTAAATAATTTTGTTGAAAAATTAGTTAATTTCCTCTTTCTCCTTCACTTTTGATCTTATCTCATCTCATCTCGTCTAATTTTGGCTATTGATTGAATTAATATCTTATAACCGCCTATTTTACATCCATCTCTCTACAAATACCATTGTCATTTATCATTTTGACCATCTCAAAAAATTTAGAATTTGTATACTGTCGTGTTGTTGAGATAATTAGTTTCTTCGATATTTTGTCATTTACTGCAGGATTTCATTGTAGGTTACAAATCTAAGGGCATTTATCACTTCATTGCAAAATGTAGAAGAACAGTGAAGGTGATTCAACCATGACATGAAGAATTGGGTAACTTCGTTATGTTATTTTGAGTTTTCATAATAGGATTGTGCTTCATTGTTGCTTAGGTCTTTTTGTGTTTGATTTTATTGATTAATGTTTTCTAATTTTTATTTTTCCTAAGCTATAGATGGTGAACCTGACATGAATCCCCAACTGACAGTTGTCTAAGTGCATAAACTGCATTTATTGAGTCTATTTTAGTTTAGATTCAAATTTTTTATTTTTTATTTTTTATTTTTGTTAATTTAGAATAACTTTAGAATTAATTTAGATTTGATTTAATTTAAATTTATATTTAATTTAGATTAATGTAATTTAATTTAGATTTTAATTCTTAATTTAGTTTAGATTTTAAATTTTAAATTTAGTTTAGATTTTAATTTCTAATCTAGTTTAGTTTTTACGTTTCCAATTTAGTTTAGATTTTAATTCTTAATTTAGTTTAGATTTTAATTTCTAATTTAGTTTAGACTTTAAATTCTAATTTGATTTAGGTTCTAATTTTTAATTCAATTCAGATTTTAATTTCTAATTTGATTTAGATTTAAGTTTCTTAATTTAGTTTAGATTTAATTTTAGATTTGGATTTTCTGGCTTACTTAAATTTATTCTTTTTTAAAATTTACTTTATATTTAAATTTAGTTTTAGATCTAAGTTTAGATTTTTTTCATTTTAGTTTAAATTTAGATTATTTCTAATCTAATTAGATCTAATTTAAAATTTAGATTTTCTTAGATCTTTCTATTTACTTAGATTTAGACTTAATTTTAGTTTAAAATAAAATATAGTTTAGATTTAGTTGTTTTTTTATTTAATTTAGATTTAAAATCTAGATTTTTCTAATTTATTTGGATTTAGATTTAATTTTTAATTTAATTTTAGATTTTAATTTTTCATTTAATTTTAGATTCATAATTAATTTAGATTAAATTAATTTTTTCACTAATTTACTAGAGTAAATGTTAATTTTCCTTTTAGTTTACTTTTTAGTTTTGTGGCTAGCTTTGTTAACTTGGCTTTTTGTAGGCTCGTTTGTCCAAATTTCAGAAAAACAAAAAAAAACTTAAACTTTCGCTTTGTTGAAGACTTGAAAAGAAAAAAAACTACTAATGACATTTGATGTAGGACGTTCCTTGAATATTTAATATTTTAAAATCAACAACCTAAAAGTATAGCAAACATTTTGTTTGGTTCTTAAAAAGAACTTTGTTTTTTGTGTTTGGTGTGCTTGCACATTATGTGTTACTTGAACTAGTATGTATGTATATATCCTCTCCCCTTGTGCACTTGTATGATCTTAGGTGATGAGAAATACACATTGGTCTCTTTTTTTATTTTTAGTAGAGTCTTGCCTCAGGATTTCATCACCCTAGGTTTTGATCTCGAGCATGTTTTCTAGTGGGATATATCAAAGGGGGGAGAATGAAAGTTGTACCCCAAGGAGTGGCTAGCCTCATTTGAAGCAAAGCCAAGAGACCCTCAGTCCATTGAGACTTGTTGGTGATGAGAGTGGGAGTGGGTCTCCTAGCTCTCAAGCTATTACATATAAGGTATTTGTTCATGGTAATCCCCTACTAGACCCCTCTTGTTTTTAGAAGCCAAAATCCTTCTATTTGCTGGTGTAGGAGATCAGACCTTTGAAGCTATCCCACATTCCCACAGTTCAAAGTTGAGATAGAAAATTCTTAGAGATTTTCGGTTCTTTGGGAATTTGAGGTTTGGTGCATCTGAGAAGGGAGTCCCATGGAGGGGAGCTAGTGCCACCAAAATTCACCAAAATTCTAAGTTATCCACTCTAATTACGTGTGGTTGGATTAATCCAAGTGGTAATCCAACAAATATTATCTTAGCTAGGCTAGGAATGTACTTGAATGTGCTTTATCTCAATTGCAACAATGAAGCAAAAACAAAATCAAGGAATTGTGTTTTATGTGTATGTCTTTTGAACAAACAAGCAAACAAATATTACACCTTAAAATTGTAACACTTCAAAACTTCAAACCAAACAACATTTTTGAATAAAACAGTCAAAACCAGGTCAAACTCTTTCCAAAATTATATTCAAACCTTTGAGATCCATTTTTTGACCAACTTCTTGCTTTGAATCTTGTTTAAAACTAAAAACTTTCTCAACTCACCTTGCATATCATCATTTCATTATTAGGTCACCATTTTAGGTACCATAGCATCCTCATTACTTGCATATCCCAACATCACATTAGGCTACCTTTTTTTTCAGACTTTTAGGCTTGACAACTTATGGATTTTAGAATAGAAGAACTCTCTATACCTTGGTACGAATCATTGCTCCAACAAAATATTTTCATTTGACCAAGTCACTTTTTAACTTCATCCTTTGTCATTTTGGTGATAATTTCCTACTCACAAGTCTAGTTGGGAAACTCACTTATCACTATTTTCACTTGTCCTAGAAAAAGGACTTTTGACAATCCTAGTTGAAACATTAGTTTACCCTTGGTTAGTTAGTGATCTTGTTATTACATCTTTCAAAAGTGTTTTAAGTTCTCAAGTTCACTATAGGTATCCATCACTTAGTAGCCATTTTTATGTCTACTACCACAACATTTTAGACCTAAAAAATCATTATCATACACATTAGAATTTATAGCATACAACATTATCATTATCACTTTTAGTCTTGTTGCATACATTAGACATCTTCCATCCTTAAGATACCACCAAAAAAAAAATCCAAAAAAAATATCACTTAGGTTGCATACCTTAGGCATAGGTGAATACCTTCCATTACATTGGCATCTCTTAGGCTTCATACCATCCACCACCATGTCTTCCCTTCACCTTGGTATGATTTCTAGTCAATTTGAATACCAATTAATCCACAATGGTCATGCCTAATAAGCCATAAAATTCAAGAGACAATGGATTAATTCTATATCCCAATCACCTACAACCCATAGTCAACCACCCATATGTCCCTCTTACCAAAAACCCATGAACTCTAGTCCTCCATCCATCTACCCTCACTATCAAGAGTCCCTTAGTACATTACTTTCCATTAATCCACAACAATCTATTAATCACCCTTATCCTAACCTTGACAAGGGAAACCAAATTTCCACCAATACCTTCCAAGCCTCCACATCCTATTCTAGTCCATCATTCACTTCTCCATTCCATGTATCCACATCCTCTTGCATTCCTTCATCCATTAATCCATTCCTATTCACTCCATCCCAAGCTACATTTAGTCATGAAAATCATATCCTTTTCCAAAGTCACATTACATTGCCTGAACTTGAGGATACATATCAAAAAGATGGTCAAAGGCATGAAATTGTAACTTCACCTTCATGTCAAGATCAAAGTAGTCCATCCCATGACCTCATCCTTAAGTCCATCCAAGAAGTCCTAGATAATCATGTCATCCAAAACACACCTATTTTTTTACCAAGATGCTATCTTTGCACAAGACATCCAAAATGATTTGCTTATCGACCTTTATGCCATTCATGATCAAACATTTGAGGTTGATCCTACCCAAACTCTTAACACTGTCATTTCCCAAAATGAGACAATTGTCTCCTTTGGACACATAGATGATCTTCCTCCAGAACAAGAGTCTTCTACTCTAGACATATTTGTAAACGATCAAGCTATAGTTGAATTCACTGGACTCT
>VDFB02129707.1:0-16161 GCA_007258455.2 Sequoia sempervirens | reverse complement strand
AACCTCCGATCGGTGAGACAAAGCAATTTCATTGTGACCACATATCGATGGTATAACTTATGCTGATATAATCCTTTTCTATAGCCAAAACAAAAGAGAATGTCACTCTGAAAGTTGCCTGAATGAAAAAATCCAATCGACATGACATCAGAAATATCTTGCCGATAGGCAACACAGACATTTCAAAATGGATCCGGGAGACCCTGCCATTCTCATGCCGATATGTGTAAGCCTGTGGTATGCAAAGAGAACCATCCCGAGACTGATCATCAAAGAGAACTAACTGAAATAGATTTTGTCATCAAGGACAAACAATAAACACAACTGAGATCCAACAATTATGTATGCTACAATTGAAGTAATTGCAAGAAGTCTTGTTATGGTGAAAGTTTTATTAGAGAATACATAATCATGTTTTATTAAAGAAGAAGTATTAATAGGTATTAATTTTGAAGTAAATTTAATCTATATGCAAAGCATTTGTAAATCAATATGTGTGTAATTGTAACAGTAAAATTTGTGCATACCATGTCATTTCCCACACAATTTTGTGTCTATTTTGAAGAAATGTCTTGATACATGCACGTAGTGACTCAACATCTAAATTCAAGCTCATCTCTCTATCATTTTATCAATTTGCATACTTAAATCACTATACAATTAGCCCTATCCTATTCTTATTCACACACATCTATACATTTACCTTATTTTCCCATTTATCACATTCACCAATGGGTATGCCCTCATTTATCCATTAGCCACTTGGAATTGATTGTTAGCCACTTAGATTTAACTATTAACCCATTCTAGGACACTTCTTCATCTGCAGGACTCTCATGTAATGTCTCACACTCTCTTTCCAAAATTCAAAATTTAAACTTATATTAAGGGCATCATTCACCACTTTGAGTTGACTAAACACATGTTTGGCATAATTTGATGATATAGGGCTAGCATTAATAACATACAATATATTCATTATAATCATGAAAACATTCATTTATCTTATAGCATTGGAGCAATTAATAGTAGACATTTGGTTCAATGCAATAAAAAATGAGTAACAAATTTGAAATCATCGTGAGTAAACCTTTAATGAAGTTGATTGTGCTTTTGATTCATTAGACATTTACTACCCAGGGTTAGTTCCCCATAAATAAACTTTTTTATATTTGTTTGAGCCCAACCAAATCCCACACTTGGACCTAACCCTTCTTTTTAGGGTTTTACATTATTAAGGCTCAACCCACGCTTTCTAAGTTTACATTCTATTTTCAAATTTGAACTTCCTTATACATCCTGCATACACTCATCACATTTTTCTATTAGGTTTTTGTACTTTTATAAGAAGTGATGGTATAAATTATATCACTTTCATAGGTAATTTGATGTGTAACTTGTATTGTTTTGAGTACTCCTTGGAATGATCATAGGTGTTGACTTGTCATGTTTTCATCAATAATAAAATGACACTTCCTACGTAATGCTTGGGAGTTACATTGGGAGAAGTGGATCATCTTTCCATAATGTTATGGGTTCCTACTTAGTTGATATGTTCATAGTGGAGGGCTAGTTTTGGGAATTTGTGCTCTCGGTGAGTTATTGGTCAAATACATTATCTATTCATGGATTATATATTGAGTGCTATCATAATTACATAGTGGGGTGGTTCATGGTTTTAAACTATCAAGAATGGTTTTGGTTGAAGGAGTTTTTTCTTTGAATCAACAAAGTTTCAATTACTCAATTCATATTTTACTGCTTTTCTTGTGTTTTTTTCCTGTGCACAAGCCATTCAAGCATTTTTTTAATAAAAAATTTATGTAGAAACATTATTACATGTCTTGACATTATTTCAAGAGTGGAAGGTGTGGAGAACTGGGTTTTGAAATAAAATGAAGAGTTAAAGGTCTAAAATGGTGGTTTTTTCACTTGAAAATATTTTACCCTAGGTCCAGAAAAATATATGAGATGTCGCCAGAAGTTTCTTTTCGCTTAAGAATATTTAAATTAAATAAAGGTGTCTTATGGTGGCACCAAAGGTTGTATAAGTTCCCATATCCAATAAACCCTCAAGAATTACACTAAAACAAGGGCTTTTATTTCCGACAGCTTATAGGTCGCAGTACCGAACTAAACTTGCAGAATCTTGTTTTCTTGAAATTTACTTTGCTTCCTGCTAATGTGTGGTCTCAGGTGGTGTTTGAAGGTATGTTTCTTTGCATGTTTGGGCTAATTGAGTAGCTTGTTGAAGGGTGAATGTATAGGAAGTCAACACTAGTCCAAAGGAGTCTATGTTGTTTCTCATATATGCTGTGTAACTTAGATATGGGTGTTTGAATCACTCATGTGTTCATTTGGTGTTTTGGAATATTGTGGAGTAATTGGACAAAAACTAGTTTCTCACTATTACAAGGGTTTAAGGGGGTTAAAGAGGGAAATGTGTTTGCTTGTCAAGTTTTAAGGGAGTTTAGGACTATCTAAAGAGGTCAGAATAATCTTTTTAGATGCCTCAAATAGGTAGGTTGCAAAGAATTTGTGATTGTACCCTTGTGTCTGCATCAATTTTTCACCTAATTTCACTTGGTCCAATATAGCTCAGAGTGATTTAGCGTATTTGGGTGCAAGAGAGGACCATCCCTAGCATAAATGTACCCATCTGAATGTGTTGCAATAGTCAGTTTGGTCGTACGAGCTGCAGAATGAAAGTTACACCATTTTGCAACTTTACACTACTTGCATCTGGCAACTTTTCCCTCCACTGAAAACTCATCACCATAGAAAACCGCCTTCGAGATAGCAAAAAATGAGAGCAATTTTTGTAGATGGTCACAACACAATCCCATAGCCTCAAATGGAGAGTTTGTAAGCATCACGGTCTCCAAGAAATAGACCTTCAAAGATTGCTGCCTTTTAGCACTTTGGACTCCTGGCGGGAATTGTCGGTCCATAACAGCTCGTGAGTGATTCTACAGATTTGGTGCAAGAGAGGACCATCCTTTAGTGACAACGCATTCATCCGTACATGTTGAACAGTCCGCTTATTTATTTATTATGAATGAAAGTTGCACCACTTTGCAACTTTACACTGCTTCCATCTAGCAACTTTTCCCTCCACAGAAAAGTCAACACAAAAAAAAAAACCTTTGAGATAGAAAAAATTGAGAGAGGTTTTGTATATGGTCACAACACAATCCCATAGCCACAAAAAAAGAGTCTATAAGCATCACGGTCTCCGAGAAATAGACCTTCAAAGATTGCTGCCTTTTAGCACTTTGGACTCTTAAGGGAAATCACCAGTCCAATGTAGCTCAGAGTGATTCGATGTATTTGGGTATAAGAGAGGACCATCCCTAGTGTAAATGTACCCATCCAGATGTGTTGAAATGGTCCATTTGGTAGTACAAGTTGCGGAATGAAAGTTGCACCACTTTGCAACTTTACATTGCTTGCATCTGGTAACTTTTCTCTCCACAGAAAAAAGTCATCACCATAGAAAAATTCCTTTGAGATAGCAAAAACCAAGAGAGGTTTTTGTAGATGGTCAAAACATTATCGCATAGTCTTGGACAAAAAGTCTATAAGCATCACGGTCTCCGAGAAATAGACCTTCAAAGATTGCTGCCTTTTAGCACTTTGGACTCTTAAGGGAAATCATCGGTCCAATGTAGCTCAGAGTGATTCGGAATATTTGGGTGCAAGAGAGGACCATACCTAGCATAAATGTACCCATCTAGAAGTGTTGGAATAGTCTGTTTGGTCGTACGAGTTGCGGAATGAAAGTTGCACCACTTTGCAACTTTTCCCTCAACTGAAAAGTCATCACCATAGGAAAACGCCTTTGAGATAGCAAAAAATGAGAGAGGTTTTTGTAGATGGTCACAACATGATCCCATAGCCTCAAACAGAGAGTCTGTTAGCATCATGGTCTCCAAGAAATAGACCTTCAAATATTGCTTCCTTTTAGCACTTTGGACTCTTAAGGAAAATTGCTTGTCCAATGTAGCTCAGAGTGATTAAGCTTATTTGGGTGCAAGAGAGGACCATCCCTAGCGTAAACGCATCTATCCAAATGTGTTGGAACACCTATTTGAAGGCAGTACAATTGCGAATGAAAAGTTGCACCATTTTGCAACTTTAATCGCTATAGACAACTCTTTCCTCCACCTAAAAGTCATCACCACAGAAATGCCTCTAAGATAGCAAAAAATGAGAAAGGTTATTGTAGATGAATCCCAAGATGATCTCATAGCCCTCAAACTAAGAGTCTATAAGCATCAATGCCCCTGAGAAGAATATACCTCAAAGATTGCTTCCTTTGAAGCATTGGACTCTTACAAACTATAACTTCTTTATAGAACCATATTTGAAGAAATTTCATTTTTTTGTTCATTTAAAATGGAGTTTTGCTCTCTTATATAATGCATAAAAATAGCCATGTCTATAATCCCTGTAAGTACCAATTAAATATCAATAATAATTAGTTTTTCAAAAGTCCTCTACAAAGAGATTAAATTTAATTAATTTTAATTATATTGTTCATTCATCTATTTTCTCCATAATTAAATAAATTTATTTTATTTCACCTATTTTCATATAAGTTCAATTTCAATTAATTAAATAAATACATTTTATTTATTTTAAATTAATTATTGTTGAATTTAATTAAATCTTTCTTTGATTTAAATAAATTTAAATGTATCCTTTCTTCAATTTAATTCTATTCTTCACCACCAAATGTCTCTTATTTAATTTAATTTCTATAAAGGATTTAATTAAATAAATCTTTATTTAACGGTAACATCTTATGCTTTCTTCACCAAATTGCATACCCTAATTGTGCAATCTTCTCATATCACAATTAAATATTTTATTTAATTATGAGATATTCTGCTTTTTTCAATAAAACATGATTAAAGCTCTCTTCTTATCACAAGCTTTCTTCTGCTTTTAAAAGCTTAATTAAATATTTTATTTAATTAAGAAAAGCTAAATGTCCTCCACAAATAAATAATTGATTTTTTTAAATAATTATTTATCAGCTTTAAATCTTTCTTTTATTCTTTTAAAGAAAGATGATTTCTTATCTTCTCTTCTTTTCCTCTTTCATAAAAATAGAAAAATCTTATTTTTAGGTTTCTTCTATTCTCTCTTCAGTTTCATCCTTCTTCAGCTATTTGATCTGCAAGGAATTATCACAACCATCAATCATATCAGCCAATTAGAAGCTTTTGAAAACTCTATAAATACAACCTCTCACAATTCATTTAGGGAGGTTGATTCTTAAGCATCCTCACTCTGTCAAAATCATTGTGGAATCTTCCATCTTTCATCCATCATTCTCTTTTTTTGAACCTTCACTATATCGTTATGCTGCCAAAGTGAGCAACCAACATTTCTCTAAATCTCGTTCTTTAGGAAGACAGTTTGTTGAACCTAGCCTACAATCTGAGAACACAAAGCTGGAATTGACAAAAATAGTAAAGATAGAGGACAATATGACGCTTTCGAAGGAGCCATTCGCATAAGAGTTTGTTTTGTTTATCTGTTTCCTTTGAGTTAATGTTATATTGGTGTGTTTGATTTATTTAATCATGGTTTAACACTTAAAAATTCAATCACACATTAAATGGCGCCCATCGTGGGGCCTTGCCCCATTTTTAACATTTATCTGCAAGTTTTCTGACAGGATTTCACGTTCTGGAATTCGGCTTTCTGACAAAAATTCTTGTTTTAGAGAATCCAAGGGTTTTCTATAGTGCAAACAAGGGTTTATGTAGTGCATACAAGGCTTTTGATGGTGTTTTTTGCAGGTTTTTACTGACTTTGTTTTGCAGAACTGACAATTTTTGGACAAAACCGCAGATTTAGTTTGGAGGTCAAATATAATGCAAAATAATTCGATCTTCATTTTCTGCATGGTTTTCACAAATCCGCATTTCTGAGAGCAAAACAGGGAATTTTTCTTACTTCTTTACATTTTTGGAAAGCTCTCAGAAAATTAGTAGGGGTCTGCTCTTTGATTTTTCATTTTTCAAATCAAAAAAATCGTCAAAATACTAAAATATAATTTGGCTATGTCAAAAGTCTCTGAAATTGAAATTTTCTAATGAACTTGTCTTTTTCTTTTCTTTTTCTTTTCTTTGGTTGCATTATAATATTGTTTTTTTATCTTGTAGGTGATCATAAGGAGCTCTAGTAGCAGCAATATTAGTCACAACATCAATTTGGAGAGCGAAAATAACCAGGTGCACTCGTTTCATCCTTCATCTCTTAATCTTGTTTGTCACATCTTTCAATTTGGGACATAAAATAAAATCTTGTTTGATCACATCATTGCAATTGGTTTAAAAAAAAAATCTTGTCTTCGATCACATTTCAAACATTGGGTCTAAAATTAATCATTGTCTTCCATCACATCTTGATTTGGGATCTAAAAATAACGAGTGCTTCATTGTTTTATTCAAAATATTTCAATTTTCTAAAGGGAAATTAATCAATGAGCGTGAATCAAGTGTGTGTGTCTTCCAAAACACCTCACTTGGTTTGATTTTGTCATACCCTTTTTAGGAGGCCTTCTTGGAGCACACACCCCTCCAAGGGATGACCTCAATCAAAGTGTGAATCAAAAGACATGCTTGTTTGGAAGTTGAAATCTTGTCACTCTGAGCTAAGCCCCAAAGAACTTCATACCTTTGGAAAGTGAAGGTGAAGGGTGGGTTACCCCTTTCTCCTGGCTTATTGGCAAGATTTTGATTCCGACTTATACCTAGTCAACCTTGTGAAAACTCACTTGAGACCTAATTGGCCATACCCCACTTGACTAGTCATCAGGCTTGTTGTTTTGTATTCAAGTGTTTGCTTAATCATAACATCTAATCTTGGAAGACAAACTTATCATTGTGCTTGGTGTGTGTGTTCATGCATTTACATGTGAAATATTTCATTTGATAGTGCCCAAGTCAAATTTCCAATAAAATCTTGCCACATCATCCAAATCATACAATCTTGTCATTCCATATCATATCCTAATCATCATCATCTCTTTAATCCAATCAACATCATTTTACACCATGGAAACATGGGAAGATATGGCACAAGAGGTTGTTCACATGCTTCACACTCTTAAAACAATTCAAAAACCTTTTCCCAAAAAGGTCATTCATCAATTCCATAGCATAATACAAAAACTTCAAGCAAATAAGTCACCTCAAATCCAATACGTCGTAACTCAAGCCCAATACCTCATAGCCACATGTCAAATCCAACAACCACAACATCATCCCC
The DNA here is from genome assembly GCA_007258455.2 of Sequoia sempervirens. Taxonomy (NCBI): domain Eukaryota; kingdom Viridiplantae; phylum Streptophyta; class Pinopsida; order Cupressales; family Cupressaceae; genus Sequoia; species Sequoia sempervirens. The sequence goes on along the minus strand of VDFB02129707.1, from coordinate 8,874 downwards.
TATCCATTCATTATCAACCAATTCCACCTCAACCTAATGTTTCATCCCTTTCCACCTCATACCAATCTAATCAATCCACTTCTTTGAATGACAATTCCACATCAACCTATCAAACCACATCACGAAAAACACATCTGAATTTAAGTCCACCTGGGAAACAAAATCAAGAGCCTTTAAGTTCTCATGCAACCATTCACAAGGGGAATACTGATATAGGTTATGTACTCTCAAAGTATATATACAATAAAAATAAAAAACCTAAGCCAACACCTTCCACCCCTACACCTCCAAAGGATGTGACCTAAGGGCTACAAGCAAGGAATCAAACGTCACCATGTCCTCCAACACATATACTTGAACAAACAAAAGAGTCCTCAAACGTCATGCCATGTCCTTCAAGTCAACCATGTCATCAACAACCCCTTGATCCCATTCAAGAGTCTTCTTCATTACGTCTAATTCAACCTCCATCATGCCTCCATGTTGTTGACCATCTAGAACATGTTGAGCCCATTCAAGATTCATCTCCTTCCACTTCCATTCAAGCAACCCAAGAGGCATGTCAAGAGTCTACTCCCAAGCATGTGGAAACATCAAGCCCTAGTCCTAATCAAGATCAAATCATTTTCATCCAACCTATCCATAATCTATATCATTTTTATGATCAAGATGGCATCCATAATGATGAAGAGCCTATCCATGAGCAACTTGATCCTATACACATCCATGAGAAAGATATTCCAAATTCACCTCCACCTAGTCCTATCCATGATCTATCAACATCCACTTCCCTTGATGAGACATATGCCTCCCAAGAACACATACAAGATCAAACAAATACATTGGATCTAAGTGAACACAATGCTAATCAAGATCCTAATGATCCTCCATCACCCACTATCGACCCCATTGCAAGTCCTCCATCATATCCTAATGGTCTTTCCACCCTCATTCATGAATGTTCCTCCTTAGAACAACAAAAACCATTATCTTCCCTTGCTTCATCTTCTCCATCCAATAAGGAACTCATGTCTAGTGTTCCACCTACACCTAGTCTCATTGTCCATTGCACACTCCAAAACATGAACCACCAAGGTAAAGTTCTAGACCTTCATGAACGAGATGTTTTGGAGCCCATCCATGTCAAAGTCCCTCCACACTCTTATGACCTTGGAACTACACCCCAAGGACAACAACCTAAAGATGTTGGTACTTCTTCCATGCATCCTAAGTCCACTTTCCATCATAAAGCCTATCGTATCCCTAAAACATATGTTGCCATTCCCCCTCCATCATCCTACAAATGTCAAAAGCATGTGACCATACACCTTCCTCCATCAAATTTGCCACCATTGCTTCCAACTCCTAATATACCTCCATCTAATCTACCTCCACTTCTCCCAACACCTAATACCCCCATTATCCAATCCCCTTATCCCTCCATCCATAAATACCCTAACATTCCTAATCATGACCAACAAATACACATAGTGTATAAACATGAAGGTTCCACCCATTCCGCCATACCCATGGGATTCAAAAGCAAGAATTTCAATGCCTCTACCTATAAAGTCAAAAATCCTAAGGGTTCTCATGCCTTAGGACATCAATACAAAAATTCAAATCAAAATACATCCAAAAAGGTATATAAGCCCATAACTCCAAAAGTAAAGACCAAAAGTAAAATGGTTTGGGTACCTAAGAAAATAGAAATAAAGTTAAACGAGGCATCGACATCACAAAAATCCCAACCATCCACTTCCATCCCACATTCGCATTCCATTCAAAAGTCTCAAATTCCTAAAACCCACAAAAAAATCATAAAAATACTAAGTCTATGTGGGTACCTAAATCACTTCATCCACCACCTCCTAAGCAAACATCTTCATTGCTTCCTACACCCCATCCACATCAAAAGCTTCAACGTTTATCACAGTGTGTGAAACCATTGGTCATGGTTCCCTTCCATTTCACAACAATCCCACATACCTCCATTCCCCCATCCTTCAACTACTATCCTACATATCTTCCCAACCACCTTCCTATGGTCCATGCTTTTGCATAAACCTATCATCCTCCCTACATAATCCACATTATCATCCACTATTCCCCATCCATTCTTACATAAGCCTTTCATAATCCACCATCTACCTAATCCATCCCTCTCATGTCACCCCTTACCAACATCTATGAGAACTTGACATGGTCCATGCAATGACATTCATATCTAGTGGGACTATCACCTTTCATGCAACTAGACACTTGAGTCCCTCCTATCCATATTCGCCTTCTCCTATCCAAAAAATCAAAAAATAAAAAATAAAAAGGAAATCCCTTGGTCAATGGGTGAAAACACGGAAGGCGGGAAGCCTTAGATGCGTGCCGTGATGAAAACCCCCTGCTTAGAATCTGTATGGCAGGTTGATCTTTCTATGTCGCAGCGGGGGCTGAAATGATATCTATCAACTATCGTTTTCATGTCATATCATTTCATACTACTGCTACCATCTTTATGCATCCTTACATACCCTATCTTAGCCAGGTCGATCATCCCGCCTTCTTCGCGCAGTCTTAATGAAGATGCTGAGGCTAAGAAACCGCTTTGGATATCTTTTGATATACCTCATCCTTCCAAACAAGCCTATTATTATCCTATTGCCATAAGCTTTGTCATGAAAATCCTAAGTCTTGTACCTAGAAGGGGGCATGTTATTCTTATGTGACATAGTCTTTGGAAATCACATCCTTGCTCTCTTATAATGCATACATCCATTTCATTCACTATGACTTATCCTTTCCATCCATCCATATATCATGAGCCTTTTATCCCTTATCCCATCACCCACCCTTTCATCCATCAATCCCCTTTATCTCCTTACACCTAGCCTTGGTTTTCCCCTTGTCTAGGCTGGTATCGTACAAAGTACTCAAATTACTAGTCTTTGACGCCTCAAATATTCTCAAAGTCAAAAATCAAAAGCTTATCAAACTTCAAAAAAATCGCATCGACTCCAAAAAATCAAAACATTTTCAAAAGGCAAAAAAATCAGAAAAAGGAATCAGAAATACAAAAACTAAAGAAAAAGTCTTGAAGAAATTAAAAAAAAATCAGAAAAAGTCCTAAAAAATACAAAAAAAAAATCAAATGGCGTCAACAAAATCCAAACGAAGTAAATCTGTTTTTTGATCATCGTTATTCTGTCCGATCGTTTCGGCCGTTCGCTTAGATCAGTCGTCTTCATCAAGGCCATTTTCATGATCCATCGATCAGTCATTCGATCCGATCAGTTCTTCCAATTCGATCAATCGATTATCTAATCAATCCTTCAATTCGTCGTTCCGTCATCGGATTCTTCTGATATTCGATTCATCGTCATCAAATCGATCGATCGTCGATAATTTTGGTTTCTTCGAATCGTCTTCAGGCGTTTCCGAATGATGATCGATGCGAGTCGATCCTTGATCGATCGATCGATCGATGATTATCGATCGTCGGATGATCCTGAAATAATGAATCGATATCAACCAATCAATTATCATCATCCTTGTGTTGCTCTAGGGATATATCGCTTCCCAACAATGACAACACTATCATCATCATCAATCAATCCATCAATCAATGGTTTATAGCTTGACAAGGGAAATTCCTTGTTTGTTTTATCTGTTTGTGCATGCTTGCTTGCTTGTGTCAATATTTATCATTTTATCTTGCATTTTATCAAATCCATATATCATTCCAGTAATATATTCATATCTTGTGTGTGTTGGAATATCTTTTAACATTATCAACTTTGCATCTAGGTCACATAATACCTTTGTGCATTGGGACTTTAATGCTCAAATACTCCTTACATCTCCTGAACCATGCTGGGTTGTGTATTACGGCAGGGCCTGCGTGGTCGTCGCCGCGGGTCCCCATACTGCCTTGGTGCATGCCGTCTAGTGCTATCAAATGGTTTTCTTTCATTGCTGCAGCATAGTGCATCTTTCATCTCCCTAAATACTTGCATCATTCAACTTATCCCTCCTTTATCATTTCATTTCATTTCGAGAGAATACCCGTGTTTTTCCAACCCACCTATCCTCTCGAGGGGGCATCATCAACATAAAAAATCGGAAACATATCAGGGGCATTTTTTTTATTTTTTTTGAAGCAATGTGTTTCGCATCACTTCAAAGGAAAATCGCATAAAAATAGTCCTTATCTACAATCACGGCGAATTAATTAAATATTTATTATTTGGTGGTTTTTCTACATATGAAGTTAAATTTAATTAATTTATTATATTGTTCATTCATCTTATTCTTCTTCCATAATTAAATAAATTTATTTTATTTAATTATTTTCATATGTCCACTTAATTAATTAAATAAATATATTTTATTTATTTAAATTAATTATCACTGTTTGAATTTAAATTAAATCTTTTTGATTTAATTAAATTTAAATATCCTTTTCTTCAATTTAATTCTCTTCTTCTAATTAATTAAATGTCTCATTTAATTAATTTCATAAAAGTGATTTAATTAAATAAATCTTATTTAATTGAAAATATCTTATGCTTTCTTTCTAAATCAAAATTAGGTATTTTACCTAATTGTGCAATCTTCTCATATTATGAGATATTCTGCTTTTTTAATTAAACATGATTAAAGCTCTCTTCTTATCACAAGCTTTCTTCTGCTTTTAAAAGCTTAATTATTTTATTTAATTATGAGATATTCTACTTTTTTTAATAAAACATGATTAAAGCTCTCTTCTTATCACAAGCTTTCTTCTGCTTTTAAAAGCTTAATTAAATATTTTATTTAATTAAGAAAAGCTGAATGTCCTCCACAAATAAATAATTGATTTTTTTAATTAATTATTTATTAGCTTTAAATCTTTCTTTTATTCTTTTAAAGAAAGATGATTTCTTATCTTATCTTCTTTTTCCTCTTTCATAAAAATAGAAAAATCTTATTTTTAGGTTTCTTCTATTCTCTCTTCAGTTTCATCCTTCTTCAGCCATTTGATCTTCCAGGAATTATCACAACCATCAATCATATTAGCCAATCAGAAGCTTTTGAAAACTCTATAAATACAACCTCTCACAATTCATTTAGGGAGGTTGATTCTTAAGCATCCTCACTCTATCAAAATCATTCTGGAATCTTCCATCTTTCATCCATCATTCTCTTTTTTTGAACCTTCACTATATCGTTATGCTGCCAAAGTGAGCAACCAACATTTCTCTAAATCTCATTCTTTAGGAAGACAGTTTGTTGAACCTAGCCTACAATCTGAGAACACAAAGCGAGAATCGACAAAAACACTAAAGATAGAGGACAATATGACGCTTTCGAAGGATCCATTCGCATAAAAGTTTGTTTTGTTTATTTGTTTCCTTTGATTTAATGTTATATTGGTGTTTTTGAATATTTGTTTCAATTCATTTACACATCTGATTTTCATACACACACCTTCCACCCTAAAAGGCACAATTTATGTCAAATAATATTTATTATTTTATGAAAGACTTCTATCTTGGAGGCACAATCTTTGAGGAGGAACATTATTTTTGGAGGCCAACCTATATTGTGAAGAGTCTCATCTCTCTCAGCTTGTATATATATTCGATACATTTCCTTGTTTTGAGACATAAATTTTTCATACATTCCATTTCATATCAAGTGCGAGTTAGTGAGAAACTCTTCAAGTGCAGATTGAGTTATTGTGAGAAGGCTGAGGATTATCATTGTATCATTGTGTTGGCATCAGTCTGTGGTGCATATTATTAGGCCTTATTATTGGCCTTCATTGTAAAGAAGTTTCTATTGTGATTCAATAATATAAGTGATATTATTGGTTGGTTTTTCCTCCCTCAAGAGGAGGGTTTTCCCAGGGTATCTGCTATGTTATTGTGTTTGATTTAGAATTAATTTTATGTGCATTAAATTTTATCATAAAATTAACACAAGTAAATGGTTTCATAGTGTGTGGAATGAGGGGGAAATAGGCCTGAGACCCCTTTAAAGTTTGTTTGAGTGCTTTCTTTTCATTTTTGTGAGTTTTGTGCCAAGTTTTCTCAAAGAAATGTGGTCTCATAGAATTCCATGACAAGCTAATGCAATTGATAGCTGCTCCTAGTTATTAGTTATGTAATGTAAAGTAATTGCATAACTGCTTAGGTTGACTTTGTAAAAACTATATTGTTATTGAATTTTTTTCATCTATTAGCATCTAGTTGTTACTTATGCAATGTGAAGTAATGCTTTGAGTTTGAAAGATGTGCAATGCAATTTAATCAACAATATGAATATTAAATACATAATATTTAACCACTCTTTTTATGCTATTGTACATTGACATTTAACCATTGTTCACTTGATTAAATTTTCAAAGAGTTTAATCATGCACATGAGGAGGAAATTAAATTTTGATTGTCAACTTCTATATATATCAAATTATACAATAATAAAGTGTATGTCCATATACAAAATGGCATCAATGCCAACTCAAACACAGTTTTACAATATGTGGCATATTCCATCTCCGTATCTATTCAGTATTTACATGCCAAAATGTCTATCTCATCCTAAACTACTGGTGGATCATCAAAATGGAGCCTCTTTGAAGCACTCGTTGGCTCACAGAGGTAGGCTGCACAAGAAGTCAAATTGAGATTAGTTATACTATATAATTTAAAAATCCAATTAATTAACATAAAATTTCAATGCATTGGATTACTCAATTCAACTCTAAAATTGGGGAAATCTTGATTGCACCTGAAATATCGTCTCTTTGATCAAAGGAGTCCTAGATATACCCCTCAAAAGAACTAAAAACAAATTTTTGGCAACATCAATCTATATGTGAAGATAGAAGCAGCATGAGATACAGTCCAGGCTAGCATAGAATTGTTGTTAATAAGAACATGTACCAAGAAAAATAAAATAAACGCCTCTTTAGGATGAAGATCTTTTTATGCTTATCTCTTTTTAGGTGTTTCCAACACCTCCTCCTTCAGGCATTCGAATACCTAATCCTTCAGGTGTTGTGGCACTTATCAACAGTGATGTATAGCTCACAATCGCTTGTACATAAAAATGACAAGTACATATGAAACTACAAATCTATGTCAATGTATGCATAATCAATAAAAGATCTTATAAATCTTAGTCCAATCAAATTTGAGTTCAATTACCTTTCCTTATCTCTTTGGGTGTGCATCCATAGTTTGGAGCATTGCTTTTACCTCCTCGCTAAATTATTTTCTACAAAGCGAGAGAATAAGATAAACATACTCAGTTAATATATAATTCATTTAATGTAAGAAAACAAGTGTCTGAGAAAAAATGTAGAAATGGTGAGTGCAAAAATACATGTTGTGTGCATCTCTAGAGGCCAAATGGGAAATGACCTAAAGCTATCAGTCCACTGTGTGTGAGCTCCACTCCTCGGAGACATTAGCATTAATAGACCATGTAAATAAATATTAATTACTTGATACTATCTCTTATTAATATTCATTTTTAAAAAAATGAAAATTATGAATTTACACCTTAAATGTTACCTGTATAACTTCTCCAATGTCCACCTCTCTAGCAAGAGAGGACTCTGTAGGGTGTACTCCACTCCCTTGTTGGTGATCTACTATAATCTCCACATCTTGGATGTCGTAATCAGAAGTATCTAATGGCTGGTCAGGGAGCTGTACAATAGGACCCAAACATATTTGCTAGTACGTATTGAAAATATGTGGCACACAAATATGTGGACCTGAGGAGGATGATGCAACAGCACTGGATCCATTGCCAAGATCACCAGACTATGGTTGAGCTACTGAAGAAGCATGGGAAACCAAAAGACCACTCAAAGAGTGAAAGGCCTGGATTGTTTGTGTGGCTGCATCCTCAGTAATATCTGGATGTTGTACTAGAGGTGGCAGAGGAAGGAGGATAGGGAACATGTGGGCGCCTAACTACTCTAGCTGCCCCTGGCCTATCCTGGGGCATACCTCCACCAATGCCCTAGAAGGGTTTAATGTCAAAGTAATTGACATGATGCCCTAACAAAAAATCAGCATATAATTTTTTAATAAAGTAAAAAGGTGCATCAAGATTATTGTTGGGTGGTTTATCAAAAACCATACACCAATGATCCCAAAATTTATCTACTATGCCCCTATGCGTGCACCATTCTATAGAAAGTTTTAGTTTGTTAATATTAACTGGCAAACCAGTGCTGGGGTTAAGAAATAAAGAGGCTATTTGGGCCTTTTTTATTTGGAGATCTTTCACATCATCATAAGACAATCCACATGCATAATATTGCCTTATGGTTCCTCGCCATGAATGAAATGCATTATGTTTGGTGGACAGGGTTTCTACATTTGTAATTATTCCTGTCAATGTGGTTGACATATAGGATAATTGAGGGACTTTTTTATAAACATCACAAATGCCCCTCAATTGCTCCAATTTTTCATGAATTAAGTCTTCAATTGATGGCTGCGGAGGTGGTGGAGCATTTGGCATTTCTACATTTTGATTCTCAGCTAGTGGATTTTCATTATCAACTAGTGGAATTTGTGCATTCTCATTCTCGGCAGCCATAATGTCTGATTAAAGTTAAAAAATAATTAATCTAAAATTAGACAATATAAATGAAACACTATTTTTAACTCAAAATCCATTCTAAACTCAATTGTTTCATAAAAATTCAATCAAAAACTCTATTTTTTAAAAAAATCCACAAAAACCATTCTTTTTCTATCAAAATCCATTCTAAATTCAAAATTTTCATAAAAATTCAATCAAAAACCCTATTGTGAGAAAATCCACAAAAAACAATCATTTTTTTTTATCAAAATCTATTCTAAACTCAATTTT
>VDFB02129706.1:0-23901 GCA_007258455.2 Sequoia sempervirens | reverse complement strand
GTGTAACTAGTTTTTGGAGCACCAATTTAAGTCTATATGCAATAACTTTTGAAATGACTTTGTTCATAATATTTCATAGGAAATGGGACAAAAATTATTAAAATATTTACATGATAATTTCTTTAAAATGTAACCAATATTGGTGTTATTAATGCATTTGAGTTTCCTTTAAGATTTGCAAGAATCCTCCATCATGATATGCAGATACTATCCAATAATGCCAATAGTTTTGGTGGAAGTATCTCAAAAACCCATCTGAGCTAGTAATGTTGTTTGGTTGAAATTAAAATGTTATATCTTTGACCTCCCTCCCTGTGATATGTGACATGAGATCCAACTTGTCCTTTATAAAGACCAATCAAGGGATATTGTAAATAAGGATTTGCATATTTAGAATATTGAAATCCCAATCTAATGCCAACAAATAGAGTGTAAATAATGATAAAATATCATCTTGAATATCTTCCATCTTATTTAAAATATTTCCTTATGTTGATTTTATTGAGCTAATTCTATTTGGAGTCCTCTAAACTTTAGGCACATTGTGAAATAATTTTGAATTCTAATCCACCACTTCTAGCTAGGTTTATCTTCACTTAGGAGTGATCACACAATAGTGGTTTACAATTTTTGGCCAAACTGGACATTGAAATTATTATTTTTAACTAAATTTTCACTTTCGGGCACCTATAGCGGCTAAACCGTAACGAATTTGAAGACAATGCAAACTAGAGTTTCGTGACACATTTTCTATAGATTCTAAATATATATTTTTTCAATTTTTTGGAATCAGATTGCACTTATTTTTTCATCTCCCTCAAAAACTAGTTTTTTTCAAAAAACAACATTTTAAAAAATGACACTCACTATATAACACAACTTTTTTTCCATGAAGGATAAAATTCTAATTATTTGAAATTTAGATTTGTAACTCTGATATCTAGTGCTTCCACTTGGTTAGATAGTCTTTTATTGAATATTTTTTTCTTTAATCAAGTTTCAAAGTCAAACCAATTACAATTCAGACATAGCGTGACCGTATAACACGTAACTTTTTTTGTATGTATCAAAATTCTTTTTTTTTGTTGGATCAAGGATTTCAATATCTGGTGCACTCATATTTTTCAAATATTTTTTGATAATCTGCTATTTTTCCACATGTGCAAAACATGGAGCTTGATTTTTGGTGAAAAACCTATGTTTAATAAAACTAAGAAAAAATACATAATAAAACCAAAAAACATTAAAATTATAGTCATTTGATAGCTCGTTTTGAGGACTATATGATTCCAGTTGGGTTTGTGAAGTCTCCTCCATTTTCATCCTCAACCCGAGCTCTGAAGCATAAAAATCTGGACTTTCAAAGTGCTTGAGGGGCAGAATGAGAGCAAAGGGGGGTTCTAGCGAATCCACAGGGGTTTGCTCAAACCCCCTTCCCAAAAGGGGTTTTCATTTGTCATTTTTTTTTCCATGCATTAAATGGGTTCGCTTGAACCCTCATTTGGGTGAACCCTTTTTTGGTTCATTTGAACAAACTAGTTCGTTCAAAACCCCATAATGAAATTTTTTGGCATGGGGCCATTTTTTACAAATTTTCCTTCCTCATTCAAATTGTAAACCACTTTTTTGGGTTTACCCTTATATTTCTAATAAATTTCCTCTTTGGTAAGGACATTAGCATGTCATTCCATTAACTCTTTCTTCGCGATGTATTTTATTGGAGTTCATACCATGAGAAATTATCTTCTAGTTTAGAATTAGATTTGTTCTCAATTCAATTCCCTTTCTTGAAAAATATTCTTGATAGAATTCAAGTTTCACTTCTTTACTTGTGTTTTTAGGAAACTTAACTTCTTTGAGAAGTATAATGTATTATATCCTCTTAGAACAATGACACTTGACCACCAAGTTTGAATAAGTTTCATAGTTTTGTCACTTTTAACCATATTCTAATAAGTAGAACATACTAGAGTGTGAACAAGGTCCATACAATTATTAATAATAAACCACATTATTTCATAATTGAAGGAGCATCACTAAAAAGTTCAATCTTCACTTATGGAGAGAAGAACTAGACAACGATAAAAATATTGAGATGGGACATATGGAAGATTCTAAGTTGTGTATGAAAATAAGCCAATTTGTAGTATATTAAAAACTTTTTCATTCTTTATATAATATTATTGAAACCAATCATTATACTTTTCTATGTAAAGTCCCCATTCTCATAGATGATTTTAATAAGATCAAATTTCCTTGTAGAGTTTTTAAATTCAGTTTAAGGCCAAGGAATATGAAATAGCTTGGACATTTTGTATTTAATCTAGATAAGATTGAGTTGAAATTACCATTCGAATTATACACTTATCATTAGTCATAATATTAAGGAAAAATGAATTTTGGATCAAGATTAATGGCTTATCCTCAACTTTGGAAGGCCAATAGATGTTAAAGAGAGTACAAGAGATATTAAAAATAAGCCTTTACACAAAAAAAACCATCCAACATGGGGATGAAAGAAGAAAATATACTTTTAGTATGCTTAGCACCTAAAGGAGCACCAAAACCTCAACAACACCAACTAATTTCATAAAAAATCCTTCCCATCCCTTGCAATGATGATGAGGGCCACACCGCTTGAACCCACACAAATCACAACAATAGATACCAACACAGAAGATTCAAGATAGAAAATAACTCACTTTCAAATATTTTTAGAAAATGAAATTATTGATTCAAAACATACATGCTATAGCTTCATGGGCTTGATTCATTACAACAAAAATCAACTCTACAAACACAATATTTTATTTAGAGCCACAATCTACACTAATGGAGACATTTTCTATAACCCCCCACTTAACCCTTTATATTTTACCTCAATAATTTCCCTAGAATGTTCTAGAATGTTCAACTTTCCCTTTTGTTTTGGAACCAAAAGTCCCACCACTTCATTTCTGGCCTAGGAATAAATTTTAATGAAATTCACATTTTAGAGTGGCAACTTCACAAGGCCATAAATTTTGATCTATGTGCATGATTTTCTATTATTTCATATCATTGGAAATATTTTGAAGATATCTACAATGCATAAGCCACCATAGGTCGATTCATCAACTTTTTGATCTATTTTAGGGCCTCTAAAGTCTTTATATCTAAATTTGAAGCTACATTGGAAAAAATTATCAGGACAAAAACTTTAATATCTCTCATACCATGTAGGGTATTGAGATGATTCTTTCATGACCATAAATGTTTTTTATTTTTTCTCCTTGGGGTAAATTTTCAGGTCCATACGAACCTATTTAGGCTAAATTACTAAAAATAGTAAGCAATCATTTGTTTTCTATTTTTGACTCCAAACTATCTTGCATCTTGCAAGTGCCATCATGGATCTTAAAACAACTAAATAAATTAAGGAAAAACCGTTTTTTGGGTGATGCAATATTTCCCTACACCACTAGATGCTCCTGCATCAAACACCCAAGTGGTGCAGGAGCACCTATTTGATTTCTTGCCTCCATGAGGCCATTTGTAAATAGTTGATCTATTTTGTGTATTGGGTCTTATAATAAGGTTTATAAAACCATTTTAGAGGTGTTTGAGTCTTAGGAAGTCATATTTTAAGTCATTTGTTAAATAATGTTTAAATTTGGTCCATATTGTCAAAAAATGTAAAAGTTGCTCAAGAAAGTTGTCAAGCAACTTGTCAAAAAGTGTCATTAAGGTGTTTTGTCAATACAATAATCAAAAGGTGGTTGAAGATAGTTGGTTTTTGTTGGAAATGTATAAATACACCCTCAAAAACTTGAATTAGGGATGGGAGACATTTTTTTTTGAAGTTTGATGAATGGTGAACTCAAGTTTTTTGTGCATTTTTTTTATTTTCACATTGTCTCCAGGCTGAAGTTGTGCTTTGTACGGCCTAGTATGGACTCAAATAATGGATTATCATATATGGATGGAAATATCTCTGTTTCTAGTTTCTAATTCATTTTGACTCATTGAATTTTATTGAGTTTTGTGGAAGATATGACTATTTTGGTGAGACTGCCTATTCTAACAATAGTGTGCAGAATTTACAGTCTGAAAAGTGTGACGGTACGGATTGTAAATTATATATTTTGGATGTAAAACAAAATGGATCTAATTGAATTTGCTTCAAGTCTCATCAAATTTCATTAAAATTTGAATAAGTTATGACTGTTTTTGTGAGGGCAGGTTTGAACCCTACCTAGGGTTTTCAGTTTTAGGGAAAATGCAATAACTTTCATTTCCATTGTTGGATCTTCATAAAAATTGGAGGAAAGTCTATAACTATTTTTTTTCCAATATCACCAGAGAGATTGGATTCATTGTTTGTTTTGTAGAAGTTATTAATGACTGTTCATTCCACTAAATTGTGGGCTGCCATAGTTATGTTTCCAATATGATATACAATGCCTAATAACATGTGTTATGCAAAGATTGTTTTGGATTATTATTGAAGGTTTGTGAGATGTTTTTTTGAATCCTCCTAGCTCTACATCAAATTGGTATCAACACCTAGGAAAGATATGGGCTGGTGAAGTTTGTTGGTTTTGTGTTTTGGCATTTGTGGTTGTGTGTTGTATAGGTTGAGGAAAGAACCTAATTGCCTAGGTGTGGCAAAGTGAAGTGGAAGCAAGGAGAGAATTTATTGTGGAGATGGATTTGTTGAGAAGATTGGAAATATGTTTGTAGGCTAAGGATTCACGAAGGAATAAGGAAAGAGAGGAAAAAGAGCTGAAAAAGATGGAAAGAAAGAAGGAAAGACAAATAGAGTTTGAGAATGCCTTGGAAGAGATGAGAAAAAGGTTGGAAAGATTAGACAAAGAACACCAACTTCTTAAGAAAGCACTAAGGAGTTGGAATATACCAATGTTAAAGAGGTTAATATGGCATCTAAAGAATATTATGAAGAAGCAAAGAAAACAGAAGAAGGTAGCAAATGAGGAAGAGGTAAAGTTTGAATCTACTATTCAAGTTGAGCAAGGTAAGTTACAAGTTGAGATGCATGATATTGCAATTGTGTTTGAAGAACATGTTGATGTTGATATTAATGATATGGTTGTTGTTGGTACTCAAGTAGTTGATGAAATTTTTGTTGATGAACAAATTGAGAAGGTTTTTGATGTTACTAATAACCTTGCTACTGATACTCATGTTGATGATGATAAAGTTGTTGATAACATTGATGTTGATATTCATGATCAAGTTGTTGTTGATAATAAAATCATTAATAAAGATGTTGCAAATTTGTTTGCTAATGAGGTATATAAAGGTTTAAAAGAGTATGATGCAGGTTATGGTTATGGTGAACATGTTGTTTTATGGTACTCTAATGATGAGAATGAAGATATAGATGATGCTACTAAGGTTTATACACAAGAAATAGAGTTTTGGAGCCTAGAAGTTGAGAAGATGATGGAGAAGAGATGGTATAAGAAGAAGATGAAGAAGGACCCAAGGATACTTTCCAAGATGAAGGAAAAAATGCAAAGGAACTGGAAGATCATGAAGAAGACAATTCAAAGGGGCTTGAATTCTTTTTCCCTCGGGGAGAATCACACATACAAGATGAATACATCACATACAAAAGATATGAGAACCAAAAACAATGTTCTATAAACCTCTCAATAAAAATACATTAAGAGAATCAATGATTACAATAGAGATCAATCCTTATGAAGGAGATCAAGAAGACCTAAATGAAACCCTAGTGTGCACACTTAATAATTAATAATTAATTATTAATGTGCCTAAGTTTAACTTAAGTAATAAAGAGGAATAAGTGACTTAATTAATTAATCAATGTGATGTAATTAATTAAGCATAATAACTTATTACTCTAACACCCCCCCTTAAGATGAACTTAGGAAGAAGCTAAAACACTAGAATAGGATGCATGAAAGCAAAGATGGGTCCCGGCAACGAGGCCTGATCAGGTACCCATTTACAAATGCAATAATGGAGTGCAGGAAAGAGGAACCAAGAACATCTGAAAGTGCACAAGAAAGCACCTGCAACTGAAAAAGTGGTGTGCAAAATAAAACACACATACATGAGACTGGAATCATCTGGATTCACTGTTGTCGTGGAGGGACACTCACCAGACAAAGGTGTGATGGCAAAACAAAGGAACTACACAACCCCCCATGGCACTTTATAATATAGTGCGAGTACAAAATATGGCACAAAGTGATGTGCAAGAAACCCAATACAACACAAAAAAGGAGTAGAGAAGGAAAAACCCAGTGGGACAAAACCCCCCCCTACAATGAGATTACATGCTGCAAAGAAGCACTGGAAGAACTCTGTAGAGTAACACTGGAACTTGATATAGGCAAGCAAGGAAATATTCTTCTGTATACTACTGAAACCGGATGAGAGTCACTGATTGACTCAAGGAATCATGATTAAAGCAACAGAAACCCCGATGCCACGGAACACTGGAAAACTCCAAACTGGAACAACTCTGAAATCTATGATGTAGCAAGTGATTATTAAATGATGCATTACTGTAAACGAAGTGCAAAGATGCAAAATTCACTCTCCCAACTGCCAAAACATCCAAGTAATCGCCAACCAACCCATCGGGCCAAATCTGGACTAACTGATAAACTTGGGACAGATACAGAAAAAGTGTATGGACATAAATATAGAGCTCCTTAATACCTTTCCAACGCCGCAAACGAGGCAAAAATCGGAGATTGTGGCAAAAAGTTATGAGCTCGGAAGTCCAAAAAATATATCTGACTTCAAACAGTAATAAATGCAGTAAAACAGAAAAATACTGTAAAATAAACTGCAATACAGGAAAGAGCTCGGAATCAGCTTTCAGGCGATATCTCGTTTGCCCGATTTCGATACCGTATGCCCAAGTTATGGCCAAAAGAAAAAAACTGCTTCTTTAAGGCAAATTAGGGCTAGGAGGGGGCAAAGAGACACCATCCACTGACTGGCGATCATCTTAGCGTCATCAAAATACAGTATAAATTTGACGGCTTCAGGGGCCGTCGATTAAAAATCTCCTCCACACCCAAAAATGCAGTAGCGGTATATTCATCGTACCCACGAATATGCTCTGCCGCTGTGGAATATGCTTTCTGCCGAGGTCGAATATTCCTCCTTGGGAAGCGGTGGCCCGAGCTCCGGTGTGATAGAACCGCTGACCTGGGCGAATGGGCCCGAGGCGGCGGGGAAGCTGACGGCGGAGGCGGCGGTGGCGGATGGGTGGCCGCCCAGTGGCCGCCGGGCGGCGGACCCTTTTACTCTATAAGCGCCCGCCCGAAACCCAAGAAAGTGCATTTTTTGAATTTTTTTTTGAATTTCTTGCCTCGATTTGTGTGCTGGGGAGGCCGTACAGCCCCCCGACAATTTTTTTTTGCCTTCTCAACCAACTTGCACCAAAATAGACAAATTTTATATGAAAATGGGGGTTTTGGGCGTTAACGGACTCAATGGAAAGGTAGTTTTGTCCCAAAGTAAAACAGAAATTTGAAGCTACCCCAGTTCAATCAAAAATTTGCATCACGAAACCCTTGCGCAGCTCACAAAGAGGCCATATTTTGTGGATCGAACAAGGCGGTACAGCAGTGCGGAGCTACGATACCATGTTAGAATCAAGATCACTTGCATACAAGATGAATACATCACATGCAAAGATATGAAGAACCAAAAAGGCATTTCTCTGAAAACCTCCGCGGTAAAAATGCATTAAAAGAGAATCAATTATTACAATGTGATCAATCCTTATGAAGGAGATCAAGAAACCCTAAAAGGGAAACCTAAATGAAACCCTAGTGTGCACACTTAATAATTAATAATTAATTATTAATGTGCCTAAGTTTAAGCTTAAGTAATAAAGAGGAATAAGTGACTTAATTAATTAATCAATGTGATGTAATTAATTAAGCATAATAACTTATTACTCTAGCAGGTTTGGTGCAAGAGCGCCTATTTGATTTCTTGCCTCCATGAGGCCATTTGTAAATAGTTTCTCTATTTTGTGTATTGGGTCTTATAATAAGGTTTATAAAAGAATTTTAGAGGTTTTTGATTCTTAGGAAGTCATATTTTAAGCCATTTATTAAATAATATTTAAAGTTGGTCCATATTGTAAAAAATTGTTAAAGTTGCTCAAGAAAGTTGTCAAGCAACTTGTCAAAAAGTGTCATTAAGGTTTTTTGTCAATAAAATAATCAAAAAGTGGTTGAAGATAGTTTTTTTTGGTTGGAAATGTATAAATACACCCTCCAAAACTAGAATTGGGGGTGGGAGACATTGTTTTTTGAAGTTTGATGAATGGCAACCTCAAGTTTTTTGTGCATTTTTTTTAATTTTCACATTGTCTCCAGGATGAAGTTGTGCTTTGTATGGCATGGTATCAACTCAAATAATGGATTATCATATATGGATAGAAATATCTTTGTTTCTAGTTTCCAATTCTTTTTGTCTCATTGAAATTTATTGAGTTTTGTGGAAGATATGACTATTTTGGTGAGACTGCCTATTCTAACAATATTGTGCAGAATTTACAGTTTGAAAAGTGTGATGGTACAGATTGTAAGTTCTATATTTTGGATCTGAAAAAAAATGGATCTAATTTCATTTGCTTCAAGTCTCATCAAATTTCATTAAAATTTGAATAATTTATGACCATTTTTGTGAGGGCAGATCTGAACCCTACCTAGGGTTTTTCAGTTTTGGGGAAAATGCAATAAATTTCATTTCCACCATTGGATCTTCATAAAAATTGGAGGAAAAGTCTAAAACTATGTTTTCCCCAATATCACCAGAGAGATTGGATTCATTATTTTTTTTTGTAGAAGTTATTAATGAATGTTCATTGCACTAAATTGTGGGCTACCATAGTTATGTTTCCAATGTGATATACAATGCCTGATAGCATGTGTTATGCAAAGATTGTTTTGGATTATTATTGAAGGTTTGTGAGATGTGTTTTTGAATCCTCCTAGATCTGCATCACCAAGGTAATTTGAAAAGTATCCCCATCACTTCTCAGGAGTTAGGGAAAAACTAGATGATTAAGCTCACCCTCAAAAATACATGATGAATCTTCAACAGGCCTTCCTCTCCACTTCACCAAGTACTCTGCATATTTCATGTTTCTTGTTCTTCTACCCACATGACTATCCATAATTTCTTCTATCTCCTCCTTTTTTGAAGTAGGTCTTAGAATATTCCACTGTGCTTCTATTGTTTCTTCATTAATTCTCCCTTCATGATATTTTGTTAAATAAAAAATGTTAAAAATAGGTGAAATATGAATTTCATCAGGAAACTCTACCTCATATGCATTTCCTGAATCATGCTTCTTTAGTATCTTGCATGGTCCAAACTTTTTCATCTTTATCTTTTTGTATGTACCAACTGAAACCTCTCCTTTCACAAATGAACCATGACTTCATATCCTACCTGGAACTCCTTATGCCTCTTTTTTTTTATCTTCCTTGGCCTTATATTGTGAGTTCATCTTATTGATATGTTTCTTCACTTCTTCATGCAAATTCTTTAGGTTCTCAGCAAAATTTTCATCCTCAACATCACTCTTCTCCCCCTTATCCATCTTTCTCAGTTTGGAAGGAGTTCTTGGACTACTCTCGTAGACAATCTAGAATGGTGATTTATCAATGATCCTATTGACAAAATTATTGTAAGAAAATTCTACTTGTGGTATAATCAAATCCCATCGCTTGGGATTATCTCCTACTAAGGATCTTAGCACGTTAGTTGAAATCCTATTCACCACCTCTGTTTTTCCATTATTCTATGGATGGTGTGTGGAACTAAATTTCAAATATATCTTCGACTTCTTCTGTAATGTCCTCTAGAAATAACCAAAAAATTTGGTATCTCTCTTTGAAACTATACTCTTTGGTAGACCATGTAGTCTCACTTCCTCTTTGAAAAATAGCGTTGCAATATGAAGAACATCACTAGTCTTATGAAATGGAATGAAATGTGCCATCTTTGAAAATCTATCCACCACCATAAATCTGGAATCATGCCCTTTTTGTGTCCTTAGCAAGCAAAGAACAAAATCCATGATAATATCCTCCCATGGTCTCTTAGGTGCATGTAATGGTTGTTAGGGTATGTGCAGGATCATGATGGGCTTAAAAGTGGCAATATGATGGGTATGTGGTTGACGACTATCTTTTTACCCAAAATTGATGAAGCGAAAAGGGTTTTTAAAGGACATTCTCAAATTTCCATCGATATAAATTATTCTTTACTTTGAATTTAATAAGTAATTATTATCCATTTTCCATTTGAATTATGTAAAGTCTTGATTGATAGGTCGATTGAAAACATCTATAGCTTTCAAGCGGTATCACATTTTTGAATCAAACATCGTCACATTCTATGCTTACATATTATAGGATTTAAAAAATAAAATTGAATTTCATGAAGTTTGACCAAGTTAAGGTGGTTAGACATATGAGTTTTTATATTTTTAAAAGTTGTAATAAAAATTCATAATTAATTATTTACTTGGAAAAAATTACAAAAAATATGCATCACATCAGGGCATGAGTCCTATAATTATATCTAAAATATTATAAAAATATTATCATTTTATTGTGGTTAGGGTGGTCAAACAAACACTTACTTATTTTTTCCCTAAAATTTAAGTACTACTACATTGAAATTTCAAATTTCCACCAAATACATTTTTTTTTCTAAACAAACCTATTAGTTTAGAAACTACATTCAATTTTCTATAGATTCTATTCTTACATATTTTTGAAATAATATAGATAACTTATTGAAATTTTTATGTCAAGTTGCCTAACTTTGATTTTTCTAATTTTTTTTGCCACTTAAGGGCCTATTTTTTCCATGATGATCCTGCACATATCTGATACAATCCAATATTCTAACTTGTTCCTTTTTCCATTTTACATATTCTGCAACTTTGTAAAAACTTCTTCACATCCTATTGTAACTGTGGCTAGTAATAATTCTCACTAACAAGAGCAATGGTATTATCTTTACTGAAATGTCTTGCCAATCCTCCACTATGCTTCTCCTTGATTAGATTCTCTCTCATAGAAATTCTTAGAATGCACAAGTGGATTCCTCTAAACAACATAATCATCCCATCTTGGATTAATAAATCCAACCATATTGTCCTATCCAATGTAACAAGTTCCAAACAAGCCTTCCAAGCCCCTGCAAAGTTTGGATCTTTAGGATACCAAATCTTGAGTTCATTGAACCCAAGAGCCTCTATATTCATCTCCACCAACAAATTTTTCCTTCTACTTAAATCATCTACAACTTTGTTTGACCCTCCACTCCTATGCTTCAAAAAAAAAAGTATAACTCTTCAAAAACTCAACCCATTTTAAGTGCCTTTGATTTAACTTTCCTTGACTATTGAGATACTACAAAGCCTGGTGATTAGTATATAAAAAAATATTTTTTGGCAAAAAATAGTGTCTTCATTTCTTGAAAGCCTCAACTATAATTTATAAAACTCATGATCATTGAGAAAATATTTCTTCTTATCATCATTCAACTTCTCAATGATAGGCAACAAGCTTACCTTCTTGACTCAAAACAAATCCCATGGCATTGCCACTAGCATCACAATCTACTTGAAAGACCTTATTGAAATATGGAAGTGCCAAAATAAGTTGCTCTATGACTTTCTTCTTCAACATATCAAAACCATTTGTTTCTCCTCTAGTCCATTTAAAATATTTTATATCCCCTCTTATTGCTTTGGTTGGAGGTGCACAAATAATACTAAAATTCTTAATAAACTTCCTATAAAAAATTGCTAGACCATGAAATGATCTTACTTGTGTAACACTCCTTGAGGTAGGCCCTTCAATGATAGATCTCACATTCTTTGGATCCATTTTAATACCCTCTGCTGAGACAATGAATCCCAAATACACCAACTCTCTTTTCAAAAAACTACATTTCTTCAAATTAATCAATAGATTCTCCTCCCTTATCTTCTCAAATTCTTATTGGATATGCATCAAGTGCTCCTCCAATGTTTTACTGAAAATCAAAGTAAATAATAACAAATTTTCCTAAAAATTCTTACAATACCTCATTCATAAGTTGCATAAATATGCTTGATGCATTGGTTAGCCCCCAAAAGGCATGACTATTCACTCGTACAAACCCTCCTTGGTTTAGAATGCTATATTCAATTCATATCTTTCTCTAATATAGATTTGGTGATATCTTCTCTTCAAATTTATCATCGTGAAGTACTTATCTCCACTCAAATAATCTATAATGTCATCCATTCTCAACAAGGGAAATCTATACTTGATGGTGATCTTGTTGATAGCTCTAGAATATTTACACATCCACTATTCCCCATCCTTATTTGGTGCTAGTACTATGGGTACTGTGCATAGACTCAAACTCTCTCTAATCAATCCCTTCTACAATAAATCTTTCACTTGTCTAGTCAACTCTTCGCTATCTATTGGAGTCATATGATGAGCTACCTTATTCGACAATCTAGCTCTAGGAATCAAAACCATCTAATGAATAATATTTCATACTGGAGGTAAACCTTTAGGTACGTTATAAAAAATAATAGCTTGAAACTCATTCAACAAATCTAAAACCTCTATAGGTACCTTAGTAGTATCTTCATTATCAATTCTAGGGATCAATGCAAAATACATATGTTCTTCTCCCATCAACCAAGCAAATTCTTGCATTACTGCATACCTTTTCTTCTACCTCTTCCATGGGCTTCAACTTATGACAAACCCCATCCCTTGTCAAAGAATAGGTGTTGGCATGTCCATCATGTATTGCTCATCGATCAAAATTCCATGATCTACCTAACAACATATGAAAAAAATCTATAGGCATAATATCACATAATACCTCATCATGGTAATTTCCAATCTTGAAATTTACCATACATTGTTCATTTACCAAGGTTTTAT
Source organism: Sequoia sempervirens (assembly GCA_007258455.2). Classification (NCBI taxonomy): domain Eukaryota; kingdom Viridiplantae; phylum Streptophyta; class Pinopsida; order Cupressales; family Cupressaceae; genus Sequoia; species Sequoia sempervirens. The sequence continues at coordinate 10,924 of VDFB02129706.1, read as the reverse complement.
AGTATTTCTATGACCAAGCAATCTGGTATGGGTTCAGATATCTTCTTCTCTCCAAATACAACTTTCTAACTATTTCCTTTGAGACAAGGTTATTAGTACTACCTCCATCAATAATAACAATGCAAACTTTACCTTCACACTTACATCTGGTGTGAAATAAATTCTTCCTTTGTGTTGGTTCCTTCGCCTCATTTAGCAAAGAGCTCTTCTAGTAACAAGAACCTCTCTTCTTTCTACATCCTTAGAATGTGAAGATTGATCATCTTCATCTACATGTGCAACTCGTGCATTACCATTAGGTCTTCTATTTTTCCTTCCTTGATTTTGAGGACACTCATAGACTCTATGTCCTTCTTCTCCACACTAGAAACATGTTTCGTGAAAGCCTCCTCTTCCTAGTCCTCATCCAGATCTTCCTCTTCCTCTTTGGTCTCCACTATTCTAATCATGAGGATAGTAGGTGATATCTCCTTTCTAGTTCTAGTTGCTATTGGAACCTTCACCCTTATTTTTATCTTCATTTCAATCTTCATATGATTGTCTACTAGTCTTTCCACCATGACACCCATCTTTTTACTTACTTTCAAATCTTATATTCAACTTTTCTTCTACCTTCAAAGAAAATTGATATGCATCTTCAATGATAGACATTCTTACCAAACCCAGCTCTTCTTGAATACTCAGCTTCAACCCATTTATGTAACATGCAAATTTCTCCTTATTGGACTCAAAATGGCATGTTCTAATTAAGACACAATAGAATTCTATATACTCCTTGATGGATTTTCCCACTTGTTTGAACCCTTGCATCTTCTTCAACAAATCTATCTCATAATCCAAAGAAATGAACTTCCTTTTTATTTTTTCCACCATCTAGTCCCATATGGTTATTTTCTCTTTTCCTCTTCAATATCTTTCTAGTTGTACCTCTTTCCACCAAATATTCACAACCCTTGAGCTTGGTATTTGTAAATTTGACCCTCTCAGGATCTTCCACATCCTCATACTCAAAGTATTCATCCATATCATTGATTCAATCAACCAGCTCTCCTAGGTTAAGACTTCCAGAAATTTCCCCAAATAGAAACTTTAATATCTCTCAAACCATACATGGTATTGAGATTCTTTCATGACCAAAAATGTTTTTTTAATTTTGCTCCTTGGGATAAACTTTCAGGTCTATATGAGCCCATTTATGTCGACTTACTAAAAATAGTAAGTGATCATTTTCACTATTTTTGAGTCTAGATAGTCTTACATCCCTTAAGTTCCATCATGGAACTCAAAACAACTAAAGAAATTAAGGAAAAATATTTTTTTTTTGGTGATACAAGATTTCCCTACACCATTGGATGCTCCTACATCAAATGATCAATGAATAATTTTTTTTCAAAACCGCTAAGTTTTATTTCAATAAAAATTACAATGTCAAAAAAAAATGTGTGAATACAATGCTTGGTCAATAATTTCTTTTTAGTAACATTTAAACTCCTAACATTCTAAGTAATGATCTTTATTAATCTCTATGTGATTGTTTTTCTCCCTTTGATTGTGGAAGGCATGTTTGATACTTAATTGGCCAAGTTAGACATTGCATTCTCCTCTCTTCATTATATTTGGCCTTATGACCCCATTAAATTAGCAAATCTAATGTTAGCCTTGAGAATATTTGAGGTGGAATACTTGATGTATCACGTGTCATGAATCCTAAAGCATAAAAAAATTCATTCTCCGAATCATAGCCAAAATTTAAGTTAGTATCCTCTCGTAAAAATTATAGATAATTGCAAGATTGGTTGCATCCTCAAAATGATCCATCTACCCATCAATGCATTTTGGAATATCTTTATGTAGATTAGAAATAATTTTATATTCCTTCCCATTAGATTCTAGAGGGCTTGGGAAGTGTGGTAATATTGGGATAGAATTTGATGACTCATTTTCATTCTTTCTTATAGTTGAAAACACTAGGATAGTTATTGCTATAATGAGACTGGTTACCACACCTCATGGAGAAAAAAATAACCTTCAATTTCAATCAACTAAATCTATTTAACTACATCTTTGTAAATAATTAAATTTCCTAGAATTTCATGAATTAAAATAATATATACCCATGCATATGGTCCAAATTTTTTATTAAAAACCTTGGGACAATGGACACATAATTAAAAAAATTAGTTTCATTTGGGAGGGCCCTTTAATTTTCTAGTATAGTATTGGTAAATTAAAAATATTGATCCAAGTAGAGAAGTTAAATGGAGAGAAAGAGAAAGGAAAAAATTTGGGGAACCACTTCTCTAAATAAATGAGGGAATTTCACATCTTCTAGGTTCCCTTTTTAAGAAAAAAATATGTATAAGGTTCCATCCACCTTGTAAATCCTATTTCATGGTCTAGGAACATAGGGTGAATTGATAAAATATTTTGTAATATATCCACAAGCAATGATGGGTCCACTAATACTAGTAAAGGTAACATGTGGACATAAATATTTAATATCATTTTCCTCACATGTGGATGCCTAAAATGAGATAATAAAAGATAAGGAAAGGAAAAATAAGTTATTGTTGGTATTCTCCAAGTGGTAACTTGGGATGAGGCAACAAGTGTCTATTGGTATTCCATCATTTATTGCATTAATATAATGTTTGTCTTCTAAGTTTGGGTGTTCAATTTGGAGGGACAATATTGGAGCCAAAGATAGTATCCTTTCGCATTCTAAGAAGGTATTCCAAGGGCTGGGGACATTTGAATGAAGGATAAACTTGGGACCCATATTTGGGGATTAAGATGTCTTCACAAGTCTATAAATTCAGCCTCTTCGATGTAAAAAAATAAGAAAAAGTTGAATGCAGAGTTTCATTGTAGGTTCAAGGATAGGTTGAGGCATAATAAGGTTGTTCACAAGTGCATAGGTTCTGCTATGGTGGAGGAAAAGAGGAGATTGAAATTAGTTGTATTGTAATCTTATTTATTTGAAGATAATGAATACTTGACACCTCTTCTTGATGGATTTTTTTACTGCAGGGGTTTCTCCATGTAAATATTGTGTTATGTGATGCTCTTGTGTTGTTGATTTGTGCCTCATTGCTTCTATCTTATGGTGATGTTATTATTTATAAATGTTGTTATAAGTTCACATAAGGTAGTGATTGTAAGCATGCTATGTTGAATAATTTTTAGCATCATAAAGAATATGGATCTAATCATTGTATTTCCATATTAAGACAACTTACTTTTTAGATTTGTATATAAGTTTTAGATTTTTGTGTTGGTGTAGTCTAAGAATTGTATCTCATCCATTGAAGTCATATTTGGATAGAAATTGAATTTTCCAATAATTGGTATTGAACCTATTTATTTCTCATCACTTTGAGCTCTCAAATATGGCCTTGAAGAAGCTATTAGGGAAATATTTCAAAGTTAAGTGAATTCACTTATGCGGATATTATAATGCTATCAAATTTGGGTGCATGTGCAATGTTGTAGTTACTAGCTTAATAATAGGTTTTCTATGCAAGTAGTTAGTCTTTGGCCATTAATAAAATTTGAGAAGAATGCATTGAACATAACTATGATTGGTTTTATTTTGGTCAACTTATTGAAAAATATTATTTACAATCTATGTTAAATGTATCCTATTTTTCATAATAAATTATAGAGAATACAAAATTAATATGAAATATTTAAATTTAATTCAAATCTAGAAATAATCCTATAAATTTTATCATATACTATAGAAATATATTATTATTCATTCTTCTTAAAAAAAAAAAAAAAATTAATAAGAGGGATAAACACTTTTGACTTGAAGCTATGAACCGGTGTGGTCACAAACGGGGTCCAACCTCATCCCCACTGTAAATTCTCAACAATTACACCCCAATGGGGTTTAAACCTTGATGGTAAGAATAACAACACAACAAGTTAACCATAACACCATGCCACTATTGGCAAAAAAAGGTTTTAATTTTAATTTTTATAGCATTTAAAAATTAAATTACAACTAGAAATATCCTAAGAAGGAACAATAGACAAGATAAAAAATAATACCTCATAAAAGTTATTCAAATAGGCAATAGTAGCAAAGGACCAACTTGAAAAACATGCATGAAACTCTACATATATAGCCAAAGATAAATAGCATCATTCATCTAAAGTCATAGTATGAGGTTCATATATACAGTAAATCAACCCAACATCAACAATAAACATGAAAAAATTCTCATATTCAAATTCATTAATAATAAGTTGGCATCACAAACAATAGTATGAATAATTTTCAAATAAATAGATTTTCTAGTTGTTTCTATCATTCAAGAGAACATGTAGAATTATTTAGATTTATTAGAGAGCTTTGTAATTAGATCTTTTAGCTAGACTTACAATATCTAACTCCACATTTTTAAGTGACTAGCTTATTTTTGAAGGTCTTCATGATAACTATTCTTATTACTCACTCCCTCCCTTTTCAAGAAAAATATCCTCGCCATCACCCTTCCTCTTATCCCATTACATTCTCCATGTGGTTTTAGGTCCTTTGAAGAAGGATATTATCATCTAGTTAATACATAGTGCCATTATGATAATCCTGGTTGTCCATTGAAACATTGTCTCCACTACATATAGGTCAGGATTTTCAACAAAAGTTGATGTGGATCAAGGGTTTTGATCACTTTACTTTGGTTGAATAGACACCATTATAATCACATGTTTCACAACTCAATAATATGGGCCCAAAATTATAGCTTTTGAATAAAGTTTCAAAAAAAGTGAGAGATACGTGCATGTACACCACTTTCAACCAACGATCTGATTTCCAAATGCAAAGTTGAGCCCCACTTATTTCAAAAAATTGACTCTAAAAATCCATAGAATGATGAGTGTCCCATTTCTTTACTTTAGGAGATTCTGGCATATGAAAAAGGTATTCACGCGATTGAATAGACAACAAAGGAAAGAGGTGACAAACTTTTTATTCATAATATGTGATGAGAGAAGCTAATCTCCCAACAAAACGCACCTATGGTCTTATGTCTCAGACATTATGACATAACACCCCATCCCCCATGGACAAAATGCACTAAAAACAGAGTAAACTAAGAAATGGATAGAGGTGGATGAATATTTCAAACCTACAGTTTTAAAAACTAGCAGGAGTTTTAAATTTGATATAATTTCTTTGAATTTGGTTGCAGAAAAGGTTGTCTGCATTGCTTATTTTCTCAGTCCAAACAGGCTATCAGTAGAGCTTTAATTGGCGATTTTAGTAGGAAAATTGGAAGAGGAGGTTTTTGGGCTTATATTCTATGGTTGCATACATAATGGACAGGAGGTAGCCATCAAAGTATGCTTAGAAATACTAGGAAACATTGCATTGAAATCCATAATCTTACACCATTTCCTACATATCCCATGAGAGATTAACATGCATATAGGTTTTCAAAATGCATAGATCAAATAGATGAGCCACATGATAACACAAGATTTACCCTAGGAAAACCTCAAGATGGAAAAACCCAGCCTCCAAAAGCATCCATACTCCATCATATTAACCAATCATAAAAAAATACAAGAGTTACAATGAATACCTCTGAAGCATCAAGCCCTCCAATGCACTCTCATGTGTCCAAGTATGAATCCACACATCCCATGACATGCTTCACAAATGCACTCTTCAGGAAGACTCGATAATCACAACCAACCTACTCAACCCGCCCAAACAACTACATGTGTTTGCTTTTATAGACACAAGCTCACACAAATATAACTAGTGGTAAGGTAAAACCACGTACCATAAAACCATGTGCATACAAAACCACTGACCCCTCATTTCTAATATTGGGTACTAAGCTATTATATTATTTAATATTTTCCCCAATATTAAATTACTATCACATGTATCCTAGACAAATAACAATACAATGTTACAATACAACATCAGGTGGGTCCCAAATAATTACCAAGTGTGATTATCCACACCACCAAGGTGCATCACAACTAAATAATTATTTAATTACAATAATAGAATAAAAAAATTATGCAATGGTGTACAACACCTTATCCCAACATTCTCTCACTTGTTGTATACATTGCATAAGCGATCAATGCATGATATACATCATCATAGCCATCCATTAAATCACATGAATTTGTCACATGCTCTTGTGCTCCAACAAGATACCTACTATAAGAATAAAGTGACCACCATCTCAAGCAAGAACTCCTCTCATCCTCCAATGTGCCACCTATGGAAGAAGAGGAACATGCCAAGGTGAGGATGCACCAATCCATGAGCACAAGCATGAAATCCAAGTGATAACAAAGGGTCTACCAAGTTGTTTTCATGAAGAAGAAAAAACCCACATGATCAAAAATAGCATCCACAACACATTCTAACACTTCCAACCATCCATACCTCCAAGGTATCAATACATCAGTAAACTCAAGCCAAGAACATATGAAACCTGTAAACTACAACCAAGCTCCTTGTATAAAACTTGTCAATGAAGTACATACATATCCAGGAACTCCCAATGCATAGGTAATGTCAAAGCATATCAAGTTTACCAATCCACACTATACATCAAGGTATGATAATTCAATCAAAGCATGAAGTACCAAGAACAGTAACAATGATCCACACATACAAACCAAAGAGCTGCATAATCTCTCACAACATGTTTCCACCATCCTCCCAGAACATGAACATCCAAGGAGAAACCATGAAGAGAGAAACCTATAAACCATAATGTCCTTCTACCAACACCTCAAAAAATGTACCACTATGTCAAGTATGATCTCCTAAACAACCCCAAATGAAAAGCCTCAACAACATCCATAACACCCAATCTCATAGATCAAGTACAACATATGAATCAATGTAATAACACCAACATGGATGTAAGCCTCTCAAAACAAGAAGATAAAACTCATAGGTAACCATCACCAATGTTGGAAATCAGCTCATAAACCATCTCCTAACAATCTTCATCAAATAATGATATCATAAACTCAAATGCATAAGGATATAACCATGCTATAACATCCCTCAAAATGAATCCTCTAGAACTAACTAATGTATGCAACCTAAAATGGTCACCTAGACTTTGGGCCCCATTTATTTAATTTGTCAACATCAACTTTCTGAATCAATGATTGTTGCATTTTCAAATCAAATTTCTTAATCAATTCATAACTATTTCAAATGTTTCAATTTTCCTAAGGTTTGAATGCTTCATTAATTTTATTTAATCAAAAGAAATAAATCCCTTTTAATAAATAAAATAATGTTATTTAATTGAAGTTAATATTACTTAAATAAGATGATGCTATTTAATTAAATCTATTTTTAATTAAATAATTTTATTTTATTTTATTAATATTCATTTCTAAATTACATAATCTTATTTTATTTTATTAAAGAGATATTATCATCTTAAATTAAATAAATTAATGAAATATCCTCTCAAGAATATCCTTTGATGAAAAATGGAAACAAATCGATTCAAAGGAAATAAACTAAAAAAGAATTACAATCAAGATTTGTTTCTATTTTTTCTATTTATCCCACATTGCTTGAATTTGCCTTCAATTCCCACTTTTACCTATAAAATGATCCTCTCGTTCGCCATTTCAAAAATCCACCCAGAATTTTTACATGGACTTATACTACAAATTTTCTTGAATTTTTATCATTTGAGATTACATTAGTTTGATTATATAAGCATCTTATTTTTAGAGCATATAGTTTAATATTACATTTTAGCTTAATCTTCATAGTAGATTAATTTTCAAAATAATTCATTTATGGCATTGCATGTAGATTAAGTTTCATTTCAATAAATTAGTTTGGTTTATTACATTTTATAGCCATTTAGATTAGTTTTTTCATTGTTTGCATTTGCGGAAACGGGGTTCCTTAGATTGGCATTCTTGCTTCTCCTCTTTGAATCTCTCATTAGAGGCATGTTGCAGGGGTAACAGGGTTAATTTGAGGGCCACAATATCAATCCCTACTCTTCTCGGATAGAGAGCTGTGAATTGATTTGCAAGGACTCATTATTGGGTATCCTTGCATGCAAGGATTCACAGAAGTATAACATATTTTCAGTTATACATTTTGGCGCCCACCGTGGTTTTTCATCATTTTTTAAGAAATTTTGACTTTGATCTCTTAAACAGTGCATGCTAGTGCAAAACAGGCTCCATGGATGTGCTCAAAAGGCCCAAAAACCCCTATTTTCATATGAAATATGATAGGGTTTGCTGAAAATAATTTTTTAGTGTTTTGAAAAATTTCAAAACAATTGCCAAAAAAATCCGTACGGACACATCGATTTCTGTACCATTTTGATTTCTGTGCTACCTCAATTTTCGTGCATGAAGGTTCAGCTAAATATTTTATTAATTTTTTTCATCTTTAAATTAATAAAAATTTTGGTTTAAAGCCTAAATGAGCATATTTAGTAAAATGGTCATATCTTGAGCATATGGTCTCCGTTTTTCGAAAACGAGATATCGTCGGAAAGCTGCTTCTGACACCGTTCCAGTGGTACTGGTATTTTTTTTTATTTTTTATTTTTTCTGATTTTTCCATTTTGATACATTTTTCGCCTGTCAAAGCCAGAAGTTGTTGTTTTCACTCCGGAAGGCGTAACTTTGCAAAATTCCGGCTCTTCAGTAAACAAATAGCGCTTGGAAAGTCGGTTCCCGCTTCTACTTCTATCATATGGTCTCCCCTACTTTACTCTTCATGCATGGTCTCCGCTTTTCAAAAATCCAGATATCGCTCTAAAGTCAGCTCCTCGGCTAATCGCCTCTAGTTGTTGTACTAATATTTTTTTTTTTTTTTCCATTTTGATACCTTTTTCACCTGTCAAAGCTAGAAGTTGTTGTTTTCACTCCGGAAGGCGTAACTTTTGCATCCTGGCTCTGTTTTTCGAAAACAAATAGGCGTTGGAAAGTTGGTTCTGCCCTCTTCTCAGATATCAAACCTATTTTTTGCAAAAATTTTACCAGGTATCTGATTTATTTGTCAGAACTCAGCCTTTATCTTTTAAGTTATTTTCTTGGGAAACGTGCAATCAGGATTTTTTTTAAGATCCAAGAGGAATTTTTTTTTTTAATTTAGATTATATTTTTAATTTTATTAATTTAGATTAGTTTTGTTTTAAATTTTTTAGTTTAGTATTAGATTAATTTAGTTTAACTTTAGTTTTGTTAACTAATTCTTTTTAGATTAATTTTTGACTAGATTAAATTAGATTTTTAATTAATCTCTTTTTTTTTATAGATTCCAACTTTTGTTCTTCTGGTTCTTCTAAATTTTTATTTTTTTTCACAGCATAACAGTTTCTGCAAGACGCCAGTCAGAGAACTTGAAACACACTAACGGTTTGATTGCAGGACGCGTGACAAAGACTTGAAAACAAACACTTACGCTTGTCAAAGATCTTATTTAAAAAAACATTGTGTTTGTTTTCCTACTTTTCAATTCACATAGTCTAATTAGGGCTTCGTTAAAATTCTTAGGAGTTTTGATAGTGAGTAGGGAATTTGGCTCTTTGTTACATGAAGGTGATGACCATGGACAAATCTAGGCTCCTGATGATCTTACTAATATGACGAACTCTTAGGGAGCGGAGCAAGGTAGTGAATCTTTAGCACTTTCACTCGTCAGGGGATTATGCTCTTCTCTCATTGAGAGAATCAGAAACCCAAAAGTGTGTGGATTTGGTGAAGTGAAACTAGCTCGGTGATTAAGGTTGTTTAGCGTGTTTGGGTAAAGAGACGGGCTAGAGAAGTATGCTCTTCTCCTTTTGGGAGAATCAAAAAATCAGAAACCCGAATCCGAGCCATGTCCAGTGTCACCTTTAGAGGGCCTGCCGGAAGTTGAACCTCCGGGAACGACCCAAGTGAGTACACACCTATCGCCGGTGATTCCACCTCACTATAATAAAGAATGTCTTGTTGAGTCTAAAGACTCCAAGACCATAGTAACTTCTTTTCCATGACTTGGATGATCATCATGGAAAAGCTCTGTTTATTGCACTGAGCGGCGCCGCTCCGAGCCCTGCTTGCGGGGGTGTGTGATTTTTAGGTGTTGGTGTGGTCATGTAGGCCCCAGCTCAGGACGAGGCAATCGGCAGTTATCAGGAATGGAAGCCGGGCAAAACCTCTTAGTTAGTTGCCTACCCAGTTCACCTCCGAAATGAGTCATAATCTTTGCGCAAGGAGGGGGAAGAATCTCTCCGTATGTTGATCATACATAGATTCCCATCATAGGCATACACCTGGACGTTTGGAGGCGGTTACGACACTGGCCCCTGCTACAAGGGTAACCTTTGAACGTACACTGTTGAGTCCTTGGAAACACCAAAAACATGGGCGCCCTCTAGGGGGTGACATGGCTGTGTGAGGTGCACGTATGCCCATAAGCAATGGGGCAAAGGTTTTGGCTCATTTCTTTGGTAGGGATAGCTATGTGGTGTTTGTTTTCTTGAGTCTTAACCATTGTCCAAAAAATCTTCAAACAAGACCTCCCTCCCATACTATCAAGTTGCTTTGTCCTTGATAGATCTGTTATCGACTACTTTTTGTATCACAACTTGTCTGATTGAAATCTATGTGCTTGATCAAAATCTATTGATATACTTGCTTGATCTTTGAAAATAAACAACAAACTGAAATACTGAGTTCTTCGATTAGGTGACTTGTCCCAGTTTTAGAGACATGTTCTGTATTTAGGGTTTATGTGTCCTTGACCTTTTGAATTAGTGATCCTTGATCTCATAAGCAATTTTGCTTGAGATTGGCAAATTAGGAATTGTTCCTGTCAAATAGATAAATTTTTAGACTCTTTGATAACACACTTGGAGAGTGCTAGTAGTCTCCTTTTCCACCCATTTTCATACAATTC
>VDFB02129704.1:0-41289 GCA_007258455.2 Sequoia sempervirens | reverse complement strand
AGGTAGCTCCATGAAAAATACTTGAATGTTCATGGATGAAGGTTGGCTATGTGTTGAAGGGACAATTGATTGATCTCTTTCTTTACCACCCATTTTCCCACCCTTTTTATTTTATTTCTCTAAATCTTGGAAGCACAAGGCACATGTAAAGGATTCTCTTGCACTGAAAATTTTAAGGAAAGTGTTGTATATTTCAAGCTTTTAACAATAACAAAAAAGAAGAAACACTTATAAAACATAAAATAAAAATATAGCATTACATAAGCCGGGCATGCAAGATCATGATGGGGCCAAAAGTGGCAATATGATGGGTATGTGTAGGTATGTAGTCGATGACTTTTTTTTAAACCCAAAATTGATGAAACGAAGGGTTTTTAAAGTGATATTCTCATCTTCCACCAATATAAATTATGTTTTATGTTGAATTTAATAAATAATTATTATTTATTTCTATTTGAATACACTAAAGTCATGATTGATAGGCTGATTGAAAAACATCTATAGCTTAAATGGTATTACATTTTAATCCGAAACATGCATCACATTCTATGCTTTGTACTACTATAGGATTAAAAAAAAAAGAAATTGAATTTCATGTAAGTTTTAATTAAGTTAAGGTGGTCAAACATATGAGTTTTTATATTTTTAAAAGTTGTAATAAAATTCAATTACCTATTTTACTTGGAAAAATAACAAAAAAATATGCATCACATTGGGACATGATTCTTCTACTTATGTCTAAAATATTATAAAAAATATTATCATTTTATTGTGGGTTATGTGGCTTATTATACACTCATTTCTTACTTTTTCCTGAAATTTAAGTAGTACCGCATTGAAATTTCAAATTTTCACCAAATAGATTTAAAAAATAAATAAACCTAGTAGTTTAGAAACTACAATCAATTTTCTACAAATTCAATTCTTACATATTTTTGAAATAATATAGATAACTTATTCAAATTTTTACGTTAAGTTTCCTAACTCTAATTTTTCTTAATTTTTTGCCACTTAAGGGCCTATTTTTTCCATGATGATCTTGCAAATACCCAATCAATTTGGAGAAAATATTGTTGGGAGAAAACCTCATACTCCAAAGCATCCCAATGTATTAACAATGCAATTACAATATACTTTTAAAGAAAGCCTTCACAAGAGTAAAACAAAGCAAAGATCTAGATGAATTCTAACAACATAATAATATCCAGAAAAGTCTCACACAACCTTTATCAATAACCTACTATAAAAGAGATACAATACATGAAACCATCAATTAGTAATTAGAGAACCACAAGCTAAAACCACCCAAAAAGTGGCATCCAAATTCTAAATCTCAAGATGCATCCACATGTTAAAAGTAAAATATTACTTCCACCTAGATCATAACCTTGTCATAATCCACTCACCAAATTGGATATTCTATTTTGGTTCCATTATCTCCAACCAAATATGCCTTATGATGTATTATAACACACATTTAATAAGTTGGTCAACAAGTGTAACTCCCCCTTACAACTCTTTTATGTGTCCAACATGTTTTTACATTTTTATGCAGACTTCTAAAGGCCATAATTTTTTATTTTGGAGGTTGATTGGGTTATTTTTGTTTAAGTTGTGGAGATCAAAGAGACCTATGCAAAAATCACCCCCTTAGTAGTTTTGAACCACCTAAAATATTCACTTTGGACAAAAACTAACTCTTTAGCCTATAAATTGTGTTTTTCAATTTTATAACCCAAAGATTACACATTTTCTAATTTAAACATTAGGAGTAAGATTAATACACCTTTCCTTAAAAATATCATCTCTCTTTCTAAACCCTATGCGCATTACCCTTTTTCCTTGCAAACATTAGTTTAGTTTTAGTTTAGATAGGATGTTGACCTTTTGCAAGGGTTTCTTGCACAATTGAAGGTTTTATATGAGCATCAACAAGCATTCTATACCCTTTTGGTACTCTATCATTTTAGCCACTAGGATATCTATTTTGAGTAGATAGAAGACCTATTTATTTAAAAGTGGTTGTGGTCTTGGGACATAGCTCCTTTATATATTAAACCATGGTACCCAAATTTTAATCATTTCTTATAATCATTTCTTAATTTTTTAGTTCACATACATCTATTGAATCTCCCTTATAATCTTGTAGTCATTATTTCCTACTTTTCAATAAAGTCCATTGGAAAATTCCAATCATTACCAATTTTTTTGACTTACTTGTGTTTACACATGTTTGCATCCTAATGTCTAGTTAGATACTTCCAAGTATATGTTGGTATAAATTTGTCTTAAGGCCAGTGATAAATTATGAAATTGAATGTTGGATTATAAAGGGATCACTTTCAAATGTCAATTTTTTTTTTAATTTCAATGACCACATGTTGGATACTTATCCTCATGTTAGCTCTAAAAATAAAATGAAGCTTCGTTTGATGTAGGCTATGTGGTGGAAGGAGTTGATCCAAGCCATCAACACATTTTTAAATACCTATTTGAAGAGTGAATTTTCTTACACCATAGAGTTTAAATTCTCTCATGAGGTCGTTAATTCTCCATATTACTCTTATCCTTTGCATGAGAAGGTAGGAATCTCTCTTAAAACCTAGGATAAGGGTGCTCATTATTTTTTCTTCTAAAAAAAATAGTGAATGCTCCTATATGAAACACTTCTTCAATAATTATAGAGTCTAAGAGAAATGGTTATGAGGAAATGATCTATGCTAATTGGACAAAATTAAGAGTAATAAATCCTCTTTTTTAAAGTTTGATAAGTCTTGACATAAAATAACTCTTAACTCACATGACAAGAAGGGTTAGTTGTTCTCTTTTACTTTACATTTGATACCAATCAAATTTAGTTGAATGGGGCCCTTTTTTTTATCATGATATAGGAATGAATTGTTAAATATATATTTTGGGGCCATAGATTTTGGATTTGTATCCCTATAAGACACCTTGGTTACATCTAGAGCTCTATATAATGCAACTCTAGTTTTTGTAAGTTTGTTTATTTAATGAAAATGGTATGGATCCAACACCATAATTTTTAGACATAAAAAGTAGTAAATAATGTGAGGCACCATTAATAAGTAATGGATAATTTTTATTTTTATTTTATGCTTCACTAAAAATATAGTGTTGTGGCACCATTTTTAATGAGCAAGACCCCAAGTATTAGCTTTAAGAGTGAATTTTCCAAGTGAATTAGTATATATTTATTTGTCACTCAAATCACCATGTAAGTATTTGAGGGGTGCAATGCTATCCCTAACAACTACTATGTCCTTTCCCATTGAAAATAAATATATTTTTTTTTTTTTCTAAAATCAACTAGATAAATAAATGCAAATAAATAAATATAATTAGATTACCCTAGACTGAGGAGTCAAAAATGCCACACAAACAGTTTTTAATAGACAAAATAGGATTATAGGGGAATTAATTCCCTTTACGATAGAAATATATTCTATTTTCATATGCACTTAGTGATCTAATTATAGATCTTTCTATTAGATCCAATATAATTAATGTTTAATAGGTTGAGAGTTGATGAATTATTTTCCTTGGTTCAATCTTATACTATCAGTTTTGAGCCAATGCATTTTCTATAAATTTTTATTGTGATCTTGATCTCTACACTTTTGGTCTTTAGAAACTTTCTCAAGTCTATTATCTAGACTTGGTATTTTTTAAAAACAATATTAGAGCTTAGTGTGCTCAATTTGGGAGGAAAATACATCCTATCCTTTTATATTAGTCAAAATTTTGGATAGATTTAACAAATTTGAAGAAAATCCAAGTAAAAATACTATAACACCCATTATTTTCTATGATAATAGTATCACTTATTGTACCCTATTATAATGCTTTAATTCTTATTTATACTTGTGTTGATACTAAAATATATGTTTTAGTTAGTAGATTATTATTGATGTATATTCTTCTAGGGGATTTAAGAATAAAATAATGGCATATGAGTATGTTATTTCATATGGTACTACTAAAAACCATTATTTTTATATTTTCCTTTCAATTTTATGTTTTTGACATGTCTCTTCATATGCTAATATGGTTAAAATACCTCATTGTTTTCACCAAGTATCCTATGCACCTATTTTTTGTTATGTCTTTGTATCCCCTTATTATTACCACCCAATAAACCAAGGGTACCTTACACTCATATATTTGACTCCAAATTTTTTTTATTACCATTCATTTTAGTAGAGTCTTATCACAAAATCCTAGATGAGCTATGATAAATATGGCATCCTATAGAAAACACATATCCAAACCCAAGTGACACACCAATTCTAGTAGTAAATCCCCCTAATAACATTTATATTAATCATAGTATACATTCTAATCTAAACTACAATGGAAGGGTTTTAGAGATACCTAGTTATTTTTTCTAGGTAGGGTCACACCATTCCTAAAAAGGTGCTAAATAACTAGTCTTAGTAAATATCAATATGACTATACTCCACCTACATGAACTTATTGTTATCATTATTTCCCATTGAAACTAAATTTTAATGAGATATTCATATGTGATAGAGGTAAAATGTGCCATTAAAGGTAACAATGACATGCAATTATAATGCAATACTAGTGTATCTTTCCTTATACCCACTAGTCAACTTGCCTCACCTTCAACTATCAAAGGTGGATAGATTAATTTGACATTATAATATGGGGTTTTCTTAAATTCTAATCATGTTATGAGAAAGGTAGAAAATTGTGCTTCTCCTTCTATTTGGGCTTGAACTAAAAGGTTTGTGGTTATTGACTTGATTTTGAAAGATTTCAACTAGGATTCACACCTCAATACATAAAAATTTACCATCCTAGACAATTATTTTTCTAGGTCTACAATTAGGATTGTTTTTAAATATCTCAAGAGGAGTGGAAGTAAATGTGTCTTGGTGGTTATTGATAGAATGTGCTAAGACATATGTTGGATTCCAAAATTCTATAATTTGCTTTATGTTGAATTTTCTAAGCGAGAGTTATTTGATGACCATGTTATTATTTATAAATTTCACAATTTTTGGTCAAAATTGATCAATCTATATGAGTGGATTTTAGAATATTCATAATTGTTCTTGGAAGGAGAAGTTACTATCCACCCTTACAATTAATGGTTTTTCATTTTGGATTTTTATATAGTAAATGATATAGAATATATTTTGTAGATAGTTATGTGGGCTATGAAAGACAACATCCTATGTAGTCAAACCTAGTTTCCTATTTTTAATCCTTGCAGTGACTCATTTCCTTCAAATTTAATATGGATATATTTTTATTATCTATCCATATAGTATTGGAGTCTCTTATAGATTAAAGATATTACAAATTCCTAGTATTAAATTTGTATGCCTAGCCAAAGAAACTACTAACAAGACCTATACTAGGTTTTCTTGTACTTATGTGGAAAAAAGATCTCTTGAAGGATTTTCTAAAGTATACCAATTTAAGAGTTGGTGAGAGGACTCATAAATAACCAATACATGAGAAATTAAAATTTAGATGTAGAAGTTGTTACTCTTGAGTAAATTTATCCTCCCAATGTGACATGGAAGTCCTTAAACTTTTTGGGGGTAACAAAAAAACCTATTTAGTGGATGAAAGTGAAATCTCATCATCGTATAGTGACCCTAGGGTAATTAGATAATACTAATATGTGTAACAAAATTTTATTATTTTTGGAAGGTTTGAAGGTTTCCCTCTCCATTTCACCATTTGTAGAAATTGAGGAAACCTCAACAATTAAAGAGAAAGTCAATAAAAGTATGCCATATAAGGAAAACTCTAATTTGGTAGTTGTAAGGAATATTTTTTAACCTCTAGTAATAGTGAGAAGGATATTGATTCAAAATTTAATAATTTGGAGTGGACTAAAGTATAAAAGAGAGAATGAAGAGTCTATCTTTGAATAAATGTTCCCATCCAATGAATCAAAGATCCTCCATTTTTGAGGAATGATAAGAAGAAATGTAAGATAAATGAAGACTATACATGGATAGTGAATGAAAGAAAACTTTAATCTATTAATAGCAAGAATAATAAGATTCTTTATTTTATATTAGATTTGGTGAGCTACTTACCAAAATTTATGCTTTGTTGCTAGTTTTGTGTTCCTAGGTGAATGTCGAATGATCTAGGTTAATTAACAAAAATATATTGTTTGATTATTATTCTAGTATTAGGTTATCATATAAATTATTAATTTATATGGATTATAAGGTATCATATTCATTTTTATATATCAATTGATATCACTAATATCAATTGACATATTGATTGAGTTGTTAGTTTTATGAGTTTTTAATTTACTATCAAGGTATTTTTTGGCATTTTATGCCCACCTTATGGCCCATCAACTATAATTGACTCGAGAGGTCTATCTGGGCCATATTGCATAATATTATGCTTCTATGTTATGGTTTCCTTTGTTAGAGTAATCATGCATTAGCTAATAATTAATTAATCGTTAACTAATTATTAGTCTAATTCATTTCATGCACTTAAGCTAAACTTAGGAGTGCTCTTTTATGTTAACTAAGTGCTTTTTATGTTAACTAAAGCGAGCTATTATTAGGTCATTTTGTCTCGTCGCATGTGATCCTAACACTTGTCATGATATAATCCCTTTTCATTTAGGGTTGAGCTTCTATATAGCACTCAACCCTCATTATATTATCAATCTAGATATTTTATAAGTATTTTCATGTTGAGGAATAAAAAATATTTGTTTTGTAGACCTCTTGCATGGAAGGTGTATTTTTATTGTTGTTTGATCTTGCATCTTATGTTTATTCACAATTCTAACATGGTATTAGAGTGTGGATTCAATGAACCCCTTCTTGATTTATGAGGGTTTTCTTCAACAAGGGTTATAGGCTTCAAATCTGGAATCTTCTTTGATTTTCTTTGCAAATGTTGGAGGTGGGAATTTTTTTGGTACATCTAGGACCAAAACAGAGTTTTCCATTGGATTTAGAGCTATTGGAATAGTTAGTTTTTCCTTTTTCTTGGCCTAATTTGGAATCCGAAGGTCATATCTACAAGGGTTTGAAGCAGTTGCTTTTTTTTTCTAGATTTGGAGGGTAGCTGCAATTTTGAAGCATTTTGGTGTGAAAAGGTTTTCACCATTGCATTTAGGAGGTCTATTTGATGAATTTTGACTACAAGTTTTCCTATAATCAATGTTGGGAGCTTTTGAGGCAATTTATTTTGCACAAGGGCTGTAGGACCTTATACGTCCTGTGCACAAAAAAAATTTTTGCTATAAAGTAGGGTGCTTTTTTAATAATTTTTTATTTTTATTATTAAAAAAGTGCAAAAAAATAAAAAGGTTTGTGTTTGGTTTTTAAATTATTTTTTTGGAAATTTTTAAAATAAAAGAATTATAAAAAAGTAGGTTTTGATTTTTTGGGGTGGGTTTATTTTGGGGTACCTGCCTTGGTAGGCCCTATGGGCTCCACGCCTCTCGTCGACGATGACCCATTGCTACGCTGGCCTTTCTAATGTTGTTGGCAAAAAAACTAGCATAAAAAAGTTTTGGGATGCCATTTCTAAAACCATTGATGCAGAGTTCAAAGCCAACGATGGAATCTTTTAAGATCCCACAAAATATTCCTTGACCGATAAGCCAATCTTCTTAGCAAATTTTGACATATTTGGAATATTTTGTCGATTGATTTATTTCTTGGGGCTAGATTTTGTCAGCATAAAGGAATATTATCAAGAATATTTTGTTTACATCAACATGATTTTATGCTAATGTCAGTAGTACAGTTAGCAGATAGGGCCCCTTCAAGCCCCCTTTGTGCCCTAAAGGAGCTATTTTTTTTCTTTTGGCTGTATCTTGAGCATACAATATCAACATTTGGTGAACGCGATATTGTTAGAAAGATGGTTCTATCAACTTTCTATTGGTGTGGGTATTTTCACCATTTTTTGCTACTAGTACATTCTATAGCCTATTGAAGTTAGAGGTACTATTTTAAGTCCCAAGCTCATAAAATT
The DNA here is from genome assembly GCA_007258455.2 of Sequoia sempervirens. Lineage (NCBI taxonomy): Eukaryota > Viridiplantae > Streptophyta > Pinopsida > Cupressales > Cupressaceae > Sequoia > Sequoia sempervirens. Next base: position 33,261 of record VDFB02129704.1, on the reverse strand, counting down.
TGACTCATTTCTCCATTTTTTTTATTCTAGCAACATTGGGATGATCTCTTAGAGCTCTTCATAGCCATCTATTAATTTTTTCCATATTTCTCTCCAAGTACATTTTATTTAGTTTTTTGTGTTTTCACATTTTGGTGAATTACTTGGATGACTTAGCTCTTGGAAACATTTTGTTTGCATGGGATGACTCATTTTTGGCTTCTCTATTTGTATTTCTAGTTTTTTGTCTTATTTGGGTATTGTAGACATCTTTTGCATGTAATTTCCTTTTTTTAGACACATTGAGATAAAGTGCCATTCTGGTGTATAATTTTTGGGGAATCTGTACATCCTATTGTGCCTTTTGTACTCACATAGTTATGATATAAAGTACCATGGGAGGGTTGATGTAGGCCTTTTTTTTTGCAATCATACCTTTGTCAATTTAGTGTCCCTTCCATGACAACAGTGAATCCCAATGATTCTTTCCTCATGCATGTGTGTGATTTGGTTTACACACCCTTTTATTTGTAGGTACTCTTTTAGTTGCACATTCAAATGTTCTTTGATATCCTACATGCACTTATTGGTTTCACATAGTTTCAGTGTACCTATATTGGCTCTCCCTTTCCACATTATGGGGGGGTTTCTACTGTTGGTGCTAATGCTTCTTTGGTTTCATTTTTTGAGTGATATATGTATCTAGTTCTTGTTCGTACGTACTAGGTGGGTGGAATGGTTGCATTTTGATCAGATGGAGCATTTACCATGTAGACATTATTCAATTCTATTTCTGGAGGTGACCTTCCATTTTCACTTAATCAACGTTCTTCAAACTATTGGTACTTGTGCTATTTGTATCTTTGAGTTCTAGATGTATTGCCTTTGTTTTCCATCTAATTCGAGTAGTGTTGTTGTGGGAACTCATGTAGATTATTTTCTTCTTGATTCTAATCATCATTTTTTTTAGAGGAGGTTATTCATTTCAACACTATATCATTCATCTTTTGGCAATTGTCTATAGCTTCTTCATGCTTCGATGATGTTCTTCATGTTCCTCTTTTTTGGTACATTTTTTTGGTTGGAGGATTCTTAGCCCTTCACATTGGTTTGGAGGATTTTTCAGTCCCTCATTCTCCTTTCTCTCTTTTGGAGAGGATTTTTCCCATATGGTTTTCTCCTTTTCTCCAGTTGTGAGAGATTAGATTATTTTTACGTGGGTACCTTATTAGGACTTGTTTGCTGAAACCCATCATGCATTATTGCTTTTTAGGGTTTTTAGCTACTCCCTAAGTTCATCTTAAGGGGGGATATTAGAGTAATCATGTATTATCTAATAATTAATTAATCTTTAATTGATTATTAGTCTAATTCATTTATGCACTTAAGCTAAACTTAAAAGTACTTTTTTATGCTAACTAAGTTATTTTTTATGTTAACTAAAGTGAAGTATTATTAGATCATTATGTCTCATCATATGTGATGTTGACACTTGCCATGATCTAATCCATTTATCTTTTAGGGTTGCTCCGATATAGAACTCAACCCTCATTGTATTTATCAATTTGGATATTTTGTAAGTATTTTCTTGTTGATGAATATCAAACCTTTGTTTTGCAAAGCTCTTTGTTGTTCATTGTTTGATCCTATGTCTTTTTTTATTCATTATTCTAACATCCTTTGATTGTCCCTTCATCAAATCACCTAAATACAAAATACTCCAAAATTGGATAAGTGTTAGGATTTTTTAAGCTTCTTATATAGAAAAGAATCCAAATAGGTTGTCATATATCAAATTTGGTGGAATTTGAATTAAAAAGAGCAAGTTATGGTCTTGTGGGTTTTCAACCTACTATTGGAACTTTATGGGGAATTACATCTAAACTAGGTCTTTGAGAGACTTCAAGTTGCTGCCAATTGTGGGCTTTTAGGCTGCAATAAATTATTTATGAAACCTTTCATGCAAATATGAAGTACATTTCAGTTGGATACTTTGCTAGTTTCGATGGATTTTCCTAGACTATGGGAAAGTGACGTCATTCAACCTTGTGGAGATTCCATATGCTACTAGATGTTGTGAGAAATTTTAAGTGAACCAAGTATAAATTATAGGTGTGGATGCTAATGGTTTTCCCATAGTTTCCAAGTAAGCTTGAATTATCATAGGAATCCATTTGAAGCTAAGAATCAACTAAGTATTTCTTGCGGGTGGATGGGTGTGATCTTCCTACAAAGGTCTGGTGAAGACTAAAGGCTAGCAAACTAAAGGTTTATGGAGGTTTTCGATGCATCTAGTCTTGTGGGAATTTTTAAGTGGACCATTTTAAAGCTAAAAGTGAAGTTCAAAGGTAGATTTCTTGATGCAAACAACCTCTCTGAATTTTGGTTGATAAAGATAAATGACAAGATTTGGATTTTGCGAGTGGATGGAGGTACATTTCCCACATCTGGTTGTTAATGGGTTTCTTGATTGAGCTCGATAATGAATATTGTTTCATATTTGTGAGAGTTTCTCTTCCATTTGGTTTTGTGGGAATTTTTAACTAAACTAGACACATCTAAAGGTTCAATTACCACTTGAGGTTCCGCCAAGTTTTGATAGAACCCACTCTTTTGCATTTCACCTGCACTTCATTTTTTTCCTCCTTGATGATTTCAACATGACATAATCTCAACCAAAGCCATTCCCTCCATACTGATGTCATCTCACTTGTTTATTGATGTCCCCACTAGAACTTGCTATCTAATTGAATTTTGGAGGGAAAATTGTAGGTCCCAAGTCCAAGAAAAAGCTCACAATTCAAGGATTTATAGAAGCTTCATATGTATCTTGATTGCAAGAAATTTTGAAGTATCTAAGAAAGTCCAAAAAGGGTATTTTTCTTCCACATCTAAATGATGTGAATTTTCTATAATGTGAGGAAATGAAGATCTAACAAAGGTGAGGGACCATCAAAATACTACAAGATTCTCAAGGGAGGGTGAGTAGGTACCAAATCTCTATAATATTACCATTTTATAAGGGACCAATGCCCAAGAAATGCTATCAATTTTGCAATGACTTTTGCAACTACCCAATTTGATCCACAAAGGTTGCAAAATTAATTTTTAATGCTTCTCCATGGATCCTAAAGGTGAAAGCAACACACCATAGTACATTTATGAATTTAAAACCTACTTTTTGTTAGAGATCCATCTCTAGTTACATTTCAGGTGGATTTTATGGTGGTTTCTACACTTCATTGCTAGGTTCATCAATATTGGGGTATGGAATAGATGCCAGGAATGTTCTTTCACACCATAAATTGATTTTTCATGTAGTTTTGTTAGATTTTCTCTAGAGGGTTGTAGTTAGGGTTCCTCTCTACCACACAATATGTCTCTTCAAAACCTAAAAAAGTAATAAAATATTGTTAGCCTCATTGTAGAGGGTTCTTCCTTGGGTTTTCTTTGGTAGAATTGTGCAACCTCTACATTCTATAATTGTAAAACTAGATTTTATGCCTTTGTGTTGATAAAAAACCACTTTTTAACCTCTTCTTATTGCTTGAATCATGTGTAGTGTTTAATACCCATGTACATGCATAAGCTCTTATAATATTTTCTAGGATATATGATTATTCCAATTCACTGTAAGTTTTGATTGTGGATAATCTCTACCCCTTTTATGATCTTTTAGACCTCGACCTTCATTATTTCTCATAAAATTGATAAAATAAAGAACTGCGTAAGCTTCTTCAATGATTTTATTGACTCCCTATGCAAAATATAAATAAGAATCAAATCTCAATATTAGTGCATCACCACACTTTTATTTCTATATTCATCTCTTCCCTTTTTCATCTGCAAACTAATAGAGTAGGGTAGTTCTAGAATTATTCAGTGTTGGGCTAGACCAACACTGTTGCACTTAGGTTAGAAAGGAATTAAAACTTATCCATAGGTTTGATATTCATTGCAAGGTTACCACACCCAAAGATCAATCTCATGTTTCTGTGGAATACTAAGTTGTAGGTTAAGTAGGGTGCAAATCAATGTGACAACAATTTTTGGCATGCCTAGTGGGACCAATTTAATGATCTCTACTTCATTCTATTGAGGAATCGCTCCTCTCAACATATTCAACCTTAAAGAGACATCCTATAAGTACTTGGTGACTCTACTAAGTTAACTCTATGAATCTTGGTTCTAGTTCAAGTGCCAATTTCATGCCAAGGATTCATACTAGATCATCTTTAGGAGGTAATTTTTATTGCATTAAACTATTAACATTAACTTCAAGGAGAAAAATAGATAATCCATTTGGGAGAAAATGTAGAAGTTTTGTAACCCCATCTCCTATGGATCTATCTACATCTCCCTCCAATAGAATATCACAACTTAGAACATATATTGTCTATATAAATAGAACATTATTCAACTTAGTAATTTAATCTTTATCTAATTAATGGGAAGTTTAGTTTATTATATTTAGTAGTAACACTACTTCACCTAAACTAGGCAATACCATGAGAATTTTATTAAGTGAAAATATTACAAATAAATTAATGGATTAGATGTATCCTAATTCTTTGGTTGTAAGGAGTGGGCCTAAGAACAAAAAGCGTAAGAAAAAAATGGAGCTAAAAATCCCAAGGGAAAGGTTAAGTCTAAATCTCCTAGAAAATTTAAAAATAAAATCTTTAAAACTATAGCAAGAGTTCAATGTAATAAGTATTGTAAATCCAAGAAGAGGGATGGTCTTAATAAATTCTCAAATAATGATGAATGTAGTAGTGGCTCTTTAATATTTTGAATTTTATTAGTGATGAATCTTGATTAATTAATTTAGACACGTCTCATCACATGAATCCTCATAGGGAGTGGTACTTTGAATATAATGAGTATAATAAAGGAAATATTTTCTTTGTGATAAAAAATCCCTAAAATTAGTTGGTTGAGTGAAGGTGAAGGTATTATTTATGGATGGGAGAATGAGAAATTCTTAATTTTTTTTAGATATTCTAGGGTTAGCCAAAGATATTATCTATTTAAAAAATGACTAACTTAGGAAAGAATGTAACTTTGGTAATAAAGGGTAAAAATTGGCTATATTCAACTTGGTGATTGGCTATATGGGCATTGTGTAGATCTACCAATGTAGATAAACCAAAATATAGGTTGTTATGGAAACAAAAGCTAGTCGACATAGGTGAGAAAGGTTTGAAAATACTAGTAATTAAATGTATGGTGGAAGTCCTAATTTTATATTGTTTTGTTGAATTTAAATTTTATATGTTTGGAAAGTATAGTAAGGTGTAGTTTATCTTTGGAATTACAAAAAGAATGAGAGGTTGGAGGCGGTACATAAAGACATGTTTGGATCTTCAACTACCAATTCTATTGGAAAGTATCAAGATTTTATATCATTCAGTTAAAATTATTCTAGGTACTCTTGTGTTTATTTACATTTACAGAAAAGGTATTTCATAGATTAAATTGATATACAATTTAAGTTAAGAATGAAACTACTAAGAAAATTAAGTTACTTAGGATAGTTAATGTGGATAATTATTAAGTAATTTGACACATATTATAAACAAATTAGAATTATAAAGAAAATAGAAAATTATTATACACACCAATAGAATGGGGTATTCAAAAAGTTAAATAGAATCTTGTTAGGTAAATCTAGAACTATGCTATGTAGTTATAGTCTAGGATTGGAGTTCTAGGCTATGGTACATTATTTATAAATGCCACTCAAAAACAAATCTCATACCATTGTTATAAAAGATTAAACATCATATAAAATATGTACAAGTAAAAATCCTATTCTAACATATTTAGTGGTGTTTGAGTGTGATACATTAGTTCGTGTGATGAAGGAATACTATTCTCAGATGGAATTAAAAGAAAAGAAGTGTATTTTAAATTGGTATAGTGAAAATGTAAAAGGATATAAGATTCAGAGTTCTTGGAATTGGAAAGGTCTCTACTTTAGGGATTTCACTTTGAAAGAGATTAAATTTTTTTAATAAAAATTAGCCAAAGAAACAAGAGATAAATATTTACATTTTAGAAATATGCAAGATAAATAGATGTCATTTTTATGTGAACAATCAAGTAGACACAATGGTGTGGATGAAGATGAGGTAAGTATATATAACACAAAAATTCAAGAAGAATAGGGTGTAGATATAAAATTATACTCTTCATTAGTAACTATGAGAAAAAAAAGAGAAAAAAAAGGCAATATAAATCACATGAAAAGTACATTTTACTTCATTTTTATTATTTTTCATTGTGTCAAGTACTAATAGTTAACCAATTTTTGTAAAATAAGATCTCGTTTCTAAGTAGAAGTTATGGATGAATATTATTCAAGAGGAGATGGTTGAATTAAAGTAATAAAAGACTTGGAACTTGGTAAATTGGTGCAATCATGGTTAGGAGGGTCCTCGAAGAGAACAATCCAAATCGTGCACCAAGAGTAAACACAATGAAAAAAAACTCAAAGATATGAAACAAGTGTAGATTTAGTTATTTTATATATATATATGATAAAATTTGAACACAAACTAGCCAGCAATATGAGGCTTACAATTAGGGATTACAATCCTAATCACACAATTATAGAATATGCTCAAGCTATAGCAGTGAAGCTCCTACACAAAGAATCTAAACTATCAATCTTCTCTCAATTAATGAGACTACTTTCCTAAGGATCTATTACATCAATATATATCATCTCTGGATCATAATATTCCTTCGTGTTGGCCCAAGAAGGTTTCACACTCCATGAAAGAGGCCCCTAACATGTATACACAAATAGGTCAGACTTAAATGGATATGAATCCTCCACAAAATAATGAAATGAAGTGCAGAATCCCAAGGAAGGTTAGCCACGGACCATAGAAAATTGAATGATGTGTCATTAGGCTCTGCAAGTCTTCTCCTTCAGGTGATTGTCTGACTATTAGGATGTTATGTTCTGAGGAAATAGTTGATCTTCTGATAGTGATAACTTCTCGGGAACATGACCAAATGCTCTGGAAATCAGATATGATATAGATGAACATGTCTAGATGCTAAGTCCAACTCTGCAAGGTCTAAAATGAAACTGCAGTAGAATGTGGACTGAAATACATAAACTTCTTATGACTGAACTAACAAACTAAAATGCAAATATTTTTTGGTTGATGCAAGATTGCTTGTGAGCTAGGGATGCTCCTACATCAGACACTCGAGGTTGATTTGAAAGTGAGTCACTCACTTTGATGAGGCTAGAGGGAAATTGAGATGGTCTACCTCAACTTGAATCTAAGATGAGTCTTCTACTTCTTTGGCTTTCCACTTCACAAGATATTCTTTATGATTCCTTCTTCTAGTGTTGCATGCAATTTTTCTATCCAATATGTCTTCAATCTACTCTGGTACTTGTGATAGTTATGTATTCAAGTCTTCTTTCATGCTGTCACTGGAATCCATTTCATGATACTGATATAGGTTTGTAATGTTGAAAATAGGTGATATACTCAATGTCTTTGGTAACTCCACTTCATATGCATTTCCTGAATCAAATTTGATAAGTACCCTACAAGGGCCAAACTTCTTCATCTTCAACTTGTTATATGTCCCAACTAGAAATCTCTCTTTTCTCAAGTACACCATCACTTCATCTCCCACTTCAAATTATTTATGTCTCCTCTTCTCATCTACTTTTTCTTTATACCTATTGTTCATCTCCTCTAGATGTTTCTTAACTTGATTGTGCACTGTCTTCATGTGATCTGCAAATTCTTCTGCTTCTGCACTTCTCTTTTCTTCCATACTGATATCTCTCAACTATGCTACTCCTCTATGGTTTTCTCTAGTACCAATCTCAAAAGGTGTTATTTCCATACTCCTATTCATTGAATTATTGTATGCAAACTCTACTTGTGAAAGAATAAAATCCCAACCTGCTACCTTCTCTCCAACCAAACATATCAACAAATTTACCAAACTCTTATTCACTACCTCTATCTATCTATTTGTTTGTGGATGAAATGTTGAACTAAAATTCAAATCTATCTTCATCTTCTTCTAAAGTGTCTTCCAAAAGTACCCAACAAATTTTGTATCTTTGTCTAAAACTATACTCTTAGGTAATCCATGTAATATCACAATCTCTTTAAAAAATAGGTTTGCTACATGTATTGCATCAATTGTCTTCTTACAGGGTATGAAATGATCCATCTTTGAAAATTTGTCTACTACCACAAATATAGAATCATGTCCTCTTTGCACCTTCAAAAATCCTACTACAAAATCCATACTTATGTCTTTCCAAAGTCTCTCTGGTACCATCAAAGGTTTGTATAATCCAATGTTTTTACTATTCCCTTTTACAACTTGAAAAACTCTACAACTCTGAATAAATTTCCTTACATCCTTATAGATCTGAGGCTGAAAGTAGTTCTCACTCACCAATGCCACTATCTTATCAATGCCAAAATGTCTATCAATCCATCACTATTCTTCTCCTTTATCAAATTGTCTCTCATTGAACTTCTAGGTATGCACAACTGATTTCCTTTGAACAACATATCTTCTTGAATGAAATAGTCCAACCACTTGATCCTATATATCATAACAGGTTCCTTACATGCTTTACAAGGTTCCAAAAAATTAGTCTCTCCCTCATACATAAGCTTTAATTCATCAAAACCTAATACTTCAACTCTCATCTCTATCAACAAGTTCCTTCTCCTACTCAATGCATCAACAACTTTATTTGATTTTCCACTCCTATACTTCAAAACAAAAGTATAACTTTGCATGAACTCTACCCATCTCATATGTCTCTAATTTAGCTTACCTTGACTGTTCAAATACTACAAAGCTTGATGATCTATATACAACACAAACTCCTTAGGCAATAAGTAATATCTCCAATTCTTCAAGGATCGAATTATGGCATAGAACTCTTGATCATAAACTAAATATCTTCTCCTTGCATCATCCAACTTATCACTAAAATATGCTATAGGTCTACCTTCTTGAATTAACAATGCTCCTATTACATTTCCACTTGCATCACAATCAACTTGAAATACCTTATTGAAATCTAGTAATTCCAAAATAGGTTGCTCTGTTCCTTTCTACTTTAATAATTCAAAACCCATATTTTCTCTAGATGTCCATGTAAAGTCCCTTTTGTCATCTCTTATTGTATCTGTCATAGGGTTACATACTGAACTGGAATTTTGGATGAACTTCTGGTAGAAACTAGATAATCCATGAAATGATTTGACTTCTCCAATTTTCTCAAGTGTAGGCCATTCAACTATTGATCGTACTTTCACAGGGTCCATCTTCAATCCTTTCGTAGAAATCACAAATCCTAGATATATCAGCTCTTCCTTCATGAAACTACACTTCTTAAGGTTTATCAATAGTTTCTCTTCCCTTAGCCTTTGTAATACTTGTCTCAAGTGTTGCAAATGTTCTTCCTTTGTCTTACTGAAAATCAGAATATCATCCAAATATACAATAAAAAACTTACCCAAGAATCTCTTCAAGACTTCATTCATCAACCTCATGAAAGTACTTGGTGCATTCATCAATCCAAAAGGCATCACTAACCACTCATACAACCCTTCATTTTTCTTAAAAGCAATCTTCCATTCATATCCTTCTCTGATTTTGAGTTGGTGGTATCTACTCTTCAATTCTATCTTTGTAAAGTACTTTCCTCTGCTCAAACTATCCATGATATCATCCATCCTAGGCAAAGGGAATCTATACTTAACTGTGATTTTGTTTATTGCTCTAAAGTCTGTACACATTCTCCATTCTCCATCCTTCTTAGGTGCTAATACTGTAGGTACTGCACAAGGACTTAAGATTTATCTGATCAAACCTTTCCTAAACAACCCTTGTATCTATCTATTCAGTTCTTCATTCTCTATTGGTGTCATTCTATGTACTTCTTTATTTGGAAAACTAGCTCCACATATAAGATTCATTTGATGATTGATACTCCTTACAGGTGGCAATCCTTTAGGTACATTATCTGATACGATGTATCCATACTTTGTTAGCAACTCTTTTATCTCCTCTGGATGTGATTCTTCCCTCTTCAATGTTTCAGGCTTCTTAGGGATCAAAGCATAACACATATTCTCATGTCTCTAACCATCCAAAAAAATTCTTCCATCTACCAAATAGATTCTAGCATTCCCACACACCTCACTCTTAGGATCATCTTCCAAAGGAATCAAGATAATTCTCTTTCCATTTGATGTTATGGTATATGTATTCTTTCTCCCATCATGTATAGCTTTTCTATCATACTGCCAAGGTCTACCCATCAAAATATGACATACATCCATAGGCATAATATCACACAAGACTTCATCATGATAAGATCAAATACGAAATTTCCCCAAACATTGTTCACTAACCAGTACCTTATGATCATCTTGAATCGATGCTATCTGATAGGGCTTAGGGTGTTTCAATCTTTCCAACTTCAGCTTAGTTACCATCTCCTCTAAAACTAGGTTATTTGAACTACCACTATCAATTACAACTTTACAAAACTTACCTCTAGATTTGCATTTGGTTCTGAACAAAATTTTCCTTTGTGGTGGTTCTTCATTCGTCTCTACTTGAAATAGTGCTCTCCTCATCACAAGTGATTCTACTTTCTTATGCTTACCAATTGAACTTGGTGATCCAATAGGTTCTTCTTCAACACAGGCTGCTCTTCCACTATTCTTTGCCCTTTTTCTCAAGTACTTCTTTGACTACATTCAAATGATCTATGCCCTTCACCTCCACACTTAAAACATGATCCTCTGAATACTCTCCTATCAGTTCCTCTTCTTTCTCTTCTATATCCTTCACTCTGGTATGCATTAGGGTTTCCTCTCTGATAGAAGGTTCTATCATCCCTCCGATTTGCACTGTTATCTCTATCTTCTTTCTTGAATATGTTCTCCTATCTATTCTACTCCACATAAAATATCTCTCCTCCAGAATTTTTTTTGTTTCTTTGAAATTTACCTCCTCTACCTCTTTGTCCCTGATCATGCCTTTTATTCAACTTCTCTTCAACTTTTAGGGCTAACTGATATGCTTCTTCCAATGTAGTCATCCTTACCAAACTAAGTTCTTCTTGAATTTTTTGATGCAGAGGGTCGGGACTTTTGGAAACACACAATGATTTCAAGGTTGCAATCTCAAGCCATCTCCAGCACCCTAATGGAGACAAACCTCAATAATGCACCAAATGACTTATTTTCCTTCCTTATGGACCCAAACCCTAGGAACACTCTTAAGAGACCCAAAAACTTTTTTTGAATGATTTCAAAGCCCAACCCTTTGACTTAGACACAAAACCAATTTTTCACCTTAACTAGGCTACTAGCCCAACTAGGCCTCTAGCGAAGGATTTTTGACTTTGCACTCAAACTTTCCAAAGGAACCTCCAAAATAATGATTGAACCAGATGTGGTTTGTGATGATACATAACATACTATATTCTTGATGGCACTTGTTTTGGAGCACACCAATCAAAAATCTGTTGTTTCCTCCAATTTAGGCCTAATTAGCCCACTTTTACAAAGCAACCCCTCTTTAAACTTAACCCCTGACCATGAAACTTTCAAAAGTCCCTTAAAATGACTCAAAACCAAGGATTCCAAGTTTTTAGGCTTCTATGACACCCCTAACATGCTCAAACACAAAACCCTCACCAAATTGCTCAAAACTAGGGCCTCTTGAAAACTAACCTTCCAATCACTTCCAGAACTTTCTCATTGACTCTACACCATTAGGAAAACATATTTAGTCTATCCCAACTCAAAAACATGCCCCTCATTAAGGCAGATCTTCTGCTGCTATACCCTAGCCTCCAACTTCAAGCACTTTCCACAGTCAAATCTTGGTGTACACCATAGTATTCATCTCTCCTGCACATTATTTTGTTAGTCCAGTATGGTACATGTTAAATATGATCCATTTCACAAGATACAGTCATAAACTCCCATGAAATGGATCATTTATCCATGAAAAACCCTCAAACTAGTGTAAATTATGTGTTCTTTTTTAGGACAGTCAATATAAAATGCAAAGAAATTAATTATTACTGCTTTTAGAGCCTTCAATGGTGTTAAAATATGTAAACACAAACTCCTAAAGCATCCTACTAGACATAACTTCAATACAAATCAAGTATTCATCAAAAGAACACCATAAAATGCAAGAAAACTGTGTTTTTCACTATTTCCAGAAAACAGTCCATACAGTCACTTCTCCAAATGCCCAACCTCCATAAAATGATTATTTTGGGGTTATAGAACCATTCCCCAACTGATCCAACCGTTCTTGATTGATTACAATGCATAATTACCTCTAAAACACCTAAAACTCATTTTCCCGCCTAAAGTGGATTTTCAAAAATTTGAATTTCCAATTTGCAATTTATTAAATTTTATTATCTAAAAACCATTGGATCTTCAATATCCAATCTTATTTGACCTAATTAAAGCATTAAATTACTAATCAAACCCCTAGAACATGATTTTCCCTTTATATTGCATTTTGGTCCTAGGTCCTTATCAGGACCCTTAGGACAGTTGACTCTCTTATTGCATTTATCCTCTCCAAATGCCATTATAGGCTTCAAAAGGTCATAGTTGATGTCTTGATATAATGGATAGGTCCTCCTGACCCTTGCAAACTTCTGATCTTGAAGATCTCCTTGAAGGCCTTGGGTGCTCCTGCACCAATGTTCAATCTTAGTCTATTGATGTATCTAGCCACTTTCTCCTTCCTTGCTATGCTATGTCAAGTCCTAATGATAATCTTATGAAATTCTTCAGTGTACTCCTTCACAAATTTCTCCTTTTGTCTCAAATTTTGTAGTCTCTTCAATAGCTCCAACTCATAGTTAGTAGGTATAAACTGATTCTTTAGCTTTATCACCATTCTATCCCATTTTTAAATCTTTTATTTTCCTCTTTTGTTTCTATCCAACTATACTTCTTTCCACCGAATAGCAGCATGTCCCTTTAATTTTTTCTTTGCAAATTTCACCTTCTCTAGATCTTCAGTTTCTTCATACTCGAAGTATTCTTCTAGGTCATTTATTCGATCAATCAACTCCTCAAGATTTAAATTACTAGTATAGTTTGGCACATCAAATATAGGTCTCTTTCCAATCTTTGAAATAGCTCGCAACATCTTCACTTGATCTAATTCTTCTTCTTCTTCATCTCCTAGGGTTTCTCCATTTTGATTAGCGCATCAAAATTCATCATCATCACTTTCGACATTAGGTCTAGGTGTAAATCCTCTTCTTCTATCTTCTTCAACAACATCAAGGTGAACTCGCATGGTTCTCATCAATTCCATCATTTCATTAATCCTTCCAACCATTGTTCTAACAATAGGGATTCTCCTCGGCAACATCCTCCTAAAATCAAGTGCAAATTTCCTCAAGTTCGATGATCTAGCTACAAGGTGACAACTGCCAAACAATTAGTGATCGGGTTGACAACACAAGTAGGCTACCTCAGATTTGGCCATCTATTCACAACAAGATCTTATGGAAATCCTTCACTAACTTTTCTCAATTCGCTCCCAAAGATTCAAAATTTTTCTCTAATACCACTTGGTGTAGTCACGGTTAGGAGGGTCCTCGAAGAGAATAGTCTAGACCTTACAAGAAAAGTAAACATAACAAAAAACAACTAAAAGATATGAAAAAATTGTAGATTCACTCATTCAATATATATATGATAGAATTCAAACATAAATTGGCCAGCAACATGCGGGCTTACAATTAGGGATCATAGGCCTGATCGCACAATTACAAAATATGCTCAAGATATAGCAGTGAAGCTTGTACGCAAATAATCTAAACTATCAATCTTCTCTGGATCAATGCCACTACTTTCCTAAGGATCTATTACATCAATATATATCATCTTTGGATCATAAGATTCCTTTGTGTCAGCCCAAGAAGGTTTCACACTCCATGAAAGAGGTCTAATGTGTACATACATAGATAGGTTGGACTTAAATGGATAGGAATCCTCCACAAAAGAATGAAATGAAGTGTGGAATCCCAAGGAAGGTCGGCCACGAACCAAAAAACATTGAATGATGTGTCATTAGGCTTCACAAGTCTTCTCCTTCAACTAATTGTCCAAGACTATCAGGATACTCTGTTTTGAGGAAACAATTGATCTTCTGATAGTGATAACTTCCCGGGAATAGGCCCAAATGCTTTGGAAACCAGATATGATGTAGATGAACATGTTTAGATGCTAAGTTGAGCTCCACAAGGTTTGAAATGAAATTGTAGAAGAATGCAAACCAAAATATAGAAATTGGTTATGACTTAACTGACAAACTAAAATACAAATAGTTTTTGGTTGATGCGAGATTGGTTGTGAACCAAGGATGCTCCTGCATCATAAATATACCTAAATGTAGGAAAACCATAGGCTATAAATGTGTGTTTAATAATAACTTCAATATATCATTGATAAATTGAGTAATACAAGAAATATTTGATGGTAAAATATTATACTTAAAAAAAAACTTTGAAAAGATATTTTCCTTGATATTTAAGTTGAGGTCCATTAGAATGGTGTTTTCCATGCATATAACACATCATCTTGAAACAGGGAAGATGGATTTCAAGATATAATTTTTGCATGGTGAATTAGAGGAGGAGATCTACAAAAAAAAACCTAATAAATATGAGGCATGAGATAAATAGATTTTGGTTTGTAAGTTAAAGCATCTCTATTTGGGTGAATATAATAATCACATATGTGGGATTAGAGGTTTTATTTATATCCATTAGAATTTAGCATTGCTAGAATTATTTTTTTATCATTGTGTGTACTAAAAATAGGTTGGTGATCAGGGTGTTGCTACAATAATGGGTTACACTTTCTGAGACATCCTAATTTTTGCTGAAATTATATATATATTTAGAAAATATAATGATTTAATCCTTGAAATTTTTCATTTAAAGGATTTTAATTGAAGAGAGTTTTGATCAAATCCCCTTAGATCAAACCCCCTTGGATAGCACCCCGCTAGTTTTAAACCATACCTATAATGGAGTCTCCTCTACATCTATCAAAATGCTGATAAAAAATCACTTTTGATTTACCTTTTGGGGGATCAAATGAATTCATTTAAAATTTATGTTTTTAAAATATTTATTCATTATTATAAGCTTCCCAAAAAGTATAATTTTAAATATATTTGAATTGATTATTATATTGATTTTGTATTTCTTGTGAATGTAGGTTTATCACTGAAAATCAAGCTCTTTGTTCCGCACACGTGAAAAAAAAGTAGATTACCAAAAAAAATTCTAAAAAATATCTATGCTCTTGGTATTGATGTCCTTGATCTAACAAAAAAAATGAATTTTGATACATATAACAAAAGTTATGTGTTATACAGTAAACCTATGTCTAAATTGTAATTGGTTTGACTTCAAAACTTAATTAAGAAAAAAATATTCAATAAAACACTATGAAACCAAATTAAGGAGCTAGATTTCATAGTTACAAATTTAAATTAAAAAAAATAGAATTTTATCCTTTATAGAAAAAAATTGTGTTATACAGTAAACACCACTCTTTAAAAATATTATTTATTGTTAAAAACTAGTTATCGAAGGGGATTGAAAAATAAATGCAATTTGATTCCAATTTTTAAAATAATATAAATTTAGAATCTACAGACAAAATATCACAAATCACTAGCTTGCATCATCTTCAAATTCCTCATGGTTTAGTAGCCATAGGTGTCCAAATGTGAAGATTTAGTTAAAAAAGTTCAGTTCAATGTCAAGTTCGACCAAAAAATGTAACCCACTATTGTGGTATCATCCATCATATTTTAGTTATCATTTAATATGTTGAATATATGCTTATCATTAGAAATAGTAATGAATCAATGATGGAAGTTAGAGCTTAAGTGTCTAGTAAGTTTGACATTAATGAATTAGGATTTTTATACATACACACTGAATAAGGATATTCATTGATAATAGGGCTAGTAATAAGTTGTAGCTAAATCGAAAGAAATATCTTAAGAAAAAATCATAAAAATTTGGAATGCAATTAATTTAAACCATAAAGTACCCTCATATTTGTTAGTAAAAATATAAGTTTTGAACAATGTACTATCTATGGAGGCTTGTATAGTATGAAAAATGCTCCATATACTAATGTATTAGAAAATATTATATATGTTACATGGTCTAAACAAGAGTAGACATTTCCTAAGTAGTGTGAATTATAGGTAGGTTCATGGTTAAATGAGGTAATGAATATTCAACATAGGTGAAAAGAGTACCTAGGTAAGGTAGAGGAGATTTAAATCATTATTGGACTTATTATTGTACAAATGATGTTAAAGAGATGTTGAGAATACATGGATTTTTTCATTCTAATTGGAATAGAGATCTAGAAAAATAGAGGTCAACAAGTAGTTACATGTTTACTTTGTTTCGAGTGGTTAGTTAGATAAGTGTAATGCCCAAAAAATTTCACTAAGAAAACCAACTATTTCTTTTGGAACATTAACTAAGTACTAATTACCACCCAAGTGTACATGTAGTGACTTGCATTGAGAACCTAGCCATGGTATGAGTTATACAACTCTATGTTGTGACATCCCATCTCTAGTACACAAGTTATTTCTAAGGGATTTATCTTAGGACCATGAATAATGGTCACTCGTAAATGTGAATTCTCATAAACTTATAAGGTTGATCCTAATACTTAAATTTGAATTAAATGAGGTAAATCTTGTAAGGCTAATCCTAAGACCAAGGGTCACCTAGTTTACTAATTAATTTTAGATCAAATTAGGTTCATTAAAGCTAAGCATAGGTTGAATTATCCATTGAGTCATAAGGGAACTAGATTCCCTACATTAGACTTTAACCTAGATGATTATTTTTAGCTTAGCATAGTTAAGATTCCATGATTGTACATTTCTCGAGGGGTTAAGTCATTAATATATTTAATACCTCATTGGCCAAATTTCACAAATAAATTATACCTTACCCCCCTTAATATTAGGAAAATACATTGAATTTATGTTACTCAAGGATCAATCAACCCTTCTTGCACAATAATCACTAACTAATTTTTAAGACACACTAGTTTAGGTTAGGAGTAAGGTAAATTTTTTTCCATTAAATTCTTAAAGGATTAAATTCTTATGTTGAACTTACCCTTAAACTAATAATTTAACATTATTTTAATTAGGGAAAACAATGACACAAATCTTGAGGTGAGATAACACATTCATCACTCGTATCCTCATTCGTGAAATAGTGACATCGATTTAATTTATAAAATTCACTTAATCCATGTGACCATTTGCACTATATTTATTTTTGGCTGATGTAATTTAATTTAATTTAATTTTAATGCAACAAGGTCTCAAGGAATAGTTATCCATAAGAAGGCCTTGGGTTTTAATTGAAATAAATAAAATTTACTTTAGTCTCTAATGTATTATTGGGTTAATGTACGAAGCTCTAAAGTTCACATTTAAATATTTAAAAAAAAGGTGAGTTTAAGTCACAACTTAAAGTCAAGGGTCCTAGTTACATTGTCCCTCACCATGTACCAATTTTGTTAATTAATTTTACCAAAAGTAATCACTGTTTATAAACTAATGGATTGTGGACTCATTTTCAAATGTTGGATGATAAATCTCAACCCTTATATTTAGAGTAACTTTAGCAAACCCTAAATCATAAGGAATTTTATAAAACATGCTTTTTTTCTCATTCTACCTCTCATTTTTTTGAGGTTGAGTCAAAGGAAAGAAATCTCTAAGGGAGATGAGAAGATAATTTATCATATTGCAACATTTTATTTTCCTTTTAAATTTTTCCATGCATACCTAATATCTCCCCCTTTATTTCCTATATTTCTTTGTATTAAATATATCTAAATATGAATTTATTTTCTTCCAACATACATATATTTTCATTCTAATACTTCTCTTTGATAAATAAGTAAATAGGGAAATATATATTCTAATAGAATACATACAAAAGAACCCCCTTTTATTATTTTATTTTATTTTATTTTTCTAGGTATATTAATAATGATATATGTATTGCAATATATATATTTCTAAATATATTGTTACATTTTTTTTCTAAATAGAGAAAATAATTGTTTTTTGTGGCTCGTGGCCCTCCTCAAAGAGGAGGATGCAACCCCCTTTAACTAGGGGTGGCAAACCCTAGGGTGGTTTCACCTCTTTGGGGTCACACCCTAGTAGATGACGGGGTGACACCCTCCCCACCCTAGTTGTGACTATGGTTTGGGGGGATGGCACCCCTCCCAACCATTCCTTTATTATTATTATTATTAATATTTATAAATATTAGTTTCAAATCTAGAATTTTATTTTAATATATAAAATATATTAAAATTTATAAAAGGAATTTTCAAATAAATTTATTTATTTATGTTTTAAAACTTATAAACATACATACATACATACATACATACATACATACATATACACATATATATACATATATATATATACATATATATATATATATATATATATAGATATATATATATATATATAAAGAGAAATATGGTGTGTGGAAAATGAATTGATAACAATACACCTAATTTTCCTAATTTCATTCAATATGCAAGCAATAATATGAAAATGAGAAACATAAATTAAATCTAACTAAAACAATGATGAAAAGGGAGATTTGAAAAGGGTCAAATGTTGTGTACCTATCACCAAAGTTTCTTTTTCAAACCTCATTGAGGACTCATTTTCCATATGGAGAATGGGTCCTGACTAGGGTTTTGAAAAATTAGTTTCTAGGTTCTATTCTGGTCAATCTACACTCCTAGATTCTAGTTGGTCACTATCAAAAAGCCAAAAATAAAACCTGTAGCTCAATTTTCATGATTTGACAACTTTTCTTGCAACTTTGACAACTTTGATAACTTTGCAGATTTTGTTCTCCATTTAATCTTCAACCTAAAACCTAAAATCACACATCAGAGAGAAAAATGTTGTTTGTTATGGAATAAGGGTTTGCCTTAGTCAAACCCCATTTTGGTAATTAAACCTTAAAATGAATGAAATCATGAAAGAAATGATGAATGAAAAAATGCAATGTCACAACTCACCAATCCTTATTTAAAACCTTGGATAACAAATCTACAATCTTGCATGAGCTGGCCTCAATGAATGTAGATCTTGATCATGAAACTTGATTAGAAATAATTCCTTTAATTATCCTTGAGAGATCTTGAACACTACATCAACATATTAGCTCAAACAACATGCATGATGCAAAACATCTTTGACATGAAAAATGGAATCTTGATTGCTGCTATATTCTTCAATAATCTACCCTTGAATGCCTTAGAAATTCTCTCGAATGATCTATCATTTCTCTTGTGAAATATTATGATGCCTGAATCAAAATTGCTAGGTGAAACTAAGTGAAATAATCTTACATTTATACATATCTTAAGATTAATTCCTGAAATTCAAATATCACAAGCTGACATTGAATCATAGATTTGAAATCATTAAAATATTTCCAAAAAAATCCTAAAGGGGGGTCCTAGGTCTAAGTGAGGACCCATTTTCCATGTGGAAAATGGGTCCTAGGTCACTTACCTAGGAGACACATTGAACTAGGTGAAATGTTATGCAAAAATAGGGCCCTAGGACCAAGTGACAACCCATTCGCCATGTGGTGAATGGGTCCTAGGTCACTTATGTAGGACACACATCTTCCAAAATTAAGTGTTGTGCAATGGAATTTATGAATGTTGGGTTTTATCTCTCAAAAATTGCATTTAATTAGGGTTGGATTTGAATTAAAAGGGAAAATTAAGGAAAATTAATCTCAATCAATTAATAAAGCCCTAGATTAGTGTGAAAGTGTAAAGGTACACTTTACAACACCCTAAATAAGGCACAATTATTTCCATTTTAATT
This sequence comes from Sequoia sempervirens, assembly GCA_007258455.2. NCBI lineage: Eukaryota > Viridiplantae > Streptophyta > Pinopsida > Cupressales > Cupressaceae > Sequoia > Sequoia sempervirens. Next base: position 13,260 of record VDFB02129704.1, on the reverse strand, counting down.
TAAAGGGCCCTAAACTTAATGTAAATGTGTAAAACACATTACAACACTAAATTAAGGCAACATTAGGCTCATTTTAATATTAATTATTCCCAAATTAAGTGTGAAAAAGGGATATTTTTTTGTTACTACATTTTTCCCCCACTTTAGTGGGAGTATGACCCCATGTCAAACTCATACTAAAGTAGACATTCAAGGAAATTTTATGTATGAAAAAATGAAAAATATACACAATCATACAATATCAAAGATCAAGAAGAATCAATCGTAGATTATCCAAAACGATGTGGAACACATCTAAGATATCAGTTTGTGCTCAGTCCAAGGTAGCAAAACTTTAGGCTATGCAATAGGTGACTCTTCCAATAGGGTGGAAAATGAGAGAATCATATTAGGCTCCCATACCATATCAAAGCTATCCTCATGACAATTTCAATACGGTACCACAAAAACAAAACAAAAAGGGGGGTGGAAAATGAGAGAATCATACAAGGCTTCCATACCATATCAAAGCTATCCTCCTGACAAATTCAATAAGAAACCACAAAAGAAAACAAAAAGGGGGGTAAAAAATGAGAGAATCATATTAGGCTCCCATAACATATCAAAGCTATCCTCTTAACAACTTCAATAAGGCACCACAATGTTAGGCAAGGCTCCACAAGCAAGCGAGGTGTATTATGCTAGGTGGCCTTGAATTTAGGGTTTGAGCTTCACAAGGTTAGCAAGCTATGTTATACTAAAAAATTATGAACATTATATATATGCTTTTGTTCAAAGGTACTTCACTTCATTCATGTAAGTTCTTCTTCTTAGGGATCATCATGCCTAATATTTCCAAGAGAGGACAAGTCAAGAGTAAAAGTTTCACAACTTAGGGAATGTAGTGTGTCACATCAATGCCACTAAGAGGAAAGTCATATGCTAAGAAATATCACACTCTTGGAGGACATAAAACCAATGAAACCACATCACAAGAAAAAATAAAATCACACCATGAAACATGAGAAATGTTGAAAGATATTATCGATGTATGCCCCCACTTTAAAGTAGTTGCTAACACCATTGCTATGAGAAATTACTTCAAAGTAGCCAAAATTTTCTCCTAAGACATGAGAGCTTCCTCAAAAAGTTCCTATGCCAAGTCATATGTTTCTAAAATAAAGCCATGCCATGAAAAAGAGGGAGAGGTTGCCCCCAAAAATACATAGGGGATCTATGGATTCGAGGTCAGTATGTATTTGCTACAATGTTGTTTTAGAGCTTGGAAACATCATCATTCCCCAAATACTCATATAACTGGAAGAGTGACACAGAGAATGAAAAGAAAGAAAAATCCTTTTGGGTCAACATGGAAGATACCTAAACATCTCAATGCCTTATGTCATCCCCAAAAGGAAAACACAAGGAAAATGAAAAAGATAAAATGTTTACAACATATAGAAGAATGTAAATACAAATAGAGGAATGCACAGAAAGAGAGGGATACATCAAATGAAATAGTACAGGGGATCACATTATGCACATGCAATCACATAAAGAAACAATTAAAAACAATGCAAAGGACTAGTAAGGCACATGCAAGTCAATCTTTAGTAGATCGTCCACATCCCAATCTTGTTCGGTATATACGAAAGGAAAACAAATAGCCAAAGGGACAATGTCAAGTTCTGAACTAGGACACATATGAAGTTCAACAATCCTTTTAGGAGAATCATCTTTTAAGCTCATAGAAGAGGAGAACAATGAATTCAACTCATTATGCACTTGTTCATCAATCTTTACAATATCAATTCCATCATGTAAATTAATCACAATAGGAGGTTGAATGACAATGTATCTGGAAGGTTCTTGTTTATGTTGTGGTGAAGGTATAGATTCATCACACATTTCTTCAAGAAAGTTTAGATTTTAGATTTTCAATATTGTTCTTTTCTTCTTTAGTTTGTAACTTACAAGCAATAGCATGACATCTACACCTGTGCTCTCTAGGATTTCAATTTTGTTTCAATATGTTGTCAATTTGTGCTTGTGTAGGAGTGGGTTTTTCAACCATAGGTTTCTTTTCTTCCCTTAGGGGAGGAACAAAAGGAGCTATGGGAGGTTGTTCAACCACTTTATCTTTGGATTTTTAAACTTATTTGATTTTAGGAGGCACAATGAGATTGTTTTGGTTGTCTCGTGGTCTCTTATAGGAAATGGTAGAAGGATTTGTCATAAGTTGCTCTTGGATATTTGGAAGGTCTTTTAGTTCAATCATGGCTTCATTAATGATAGGTGGCTCAATCATGGGTTGAGGTACATTTCTAAGGGCTAATTCTACTATTCATTTTTCCTTAAAATTTTGATATGCTTTGAAAAAATAGTCCTTACGAGGTCTAATAGGTTCAATAGACTCGAGACAAAAGAAATCTAATGAAAAGTTCCCACGAGAAGATACAAGATTAAAACCACTATGGTGTACAATAAAGATCTCATTTCCAAACGGAAACTTTAAACATTTATGTACAATTGACAAGACAACATTCATGGAGCAAAACCATGGATAGCCTAACAATCACACCCCATTTTGCTTTTACCTATTTACTATTACTATGTTAGGGTAAATTATTGCATATGTGAATGTATTTGGAATTCTGATATATATATATGATTGTACTTTGTTTATCAGAAAAGTATGAATGAATATTTCATTTGATGTTAATGGAATGAAAATATGGAATGCATGGTTATTGAATTTGATATTCTAACTATGAAAACATAATGCAAATGCTTGCTTTGATGAACAACTAACTACCATGAAAACATGTTGAGTTGGATGCACGTTCAGATTCAATCCTCTAGAAGCAAGGGGAAGTATCAATTAGGAGAAGAACTTGGTGAAGTAACCTATAATGAAACCTAATTGAGCTTATACACACACACACATATAGATAGAATGGTTGAGTCATGACATAGTTTTGGGAATTGGTATGTTATCCTTTAGTGTGATGTGTTTGCATTAGGAAGGATCTTGATTACTGTTATTCTTGGATTATGTTTAGTGCTAGGTGTATGTGGGTACTTCTTTATATTACTACAATTGATTGCTAAGATGTAAATATGTTGAAAGTATATATATGTATACATATGTATTTTGATGATAGTCCATACACATGAACACGTACATGAGATTACATAGGTAGACGTACCTATGCACGCTTATGGACGGGTTGCTTATGGGCATGCTGTTATCGAGAGGACAATGTGACATGTATATACATACCTCACAGGTATATATACCTGTCAATATGATAGTAATTGTGTAATCAAATGTATATATATGAGATATATACATATATACATATGTATAAATTTATCAATATACACATATGTAATGACAAATGGAAATATCCGTACAAATATGTTGACATATGAATACATATGTATACATGTATATAAGTATATATATGTGTGTGTATATATATATATATATATAGATAATATTGTCTATGAAATATGAACTTGATCTTATTCATTTGAATATCAAATGTATACATATTTATTTTCCAAGGAATATATATATATATATATAGCATTGAATGCTATTTATTGATATATATATACATATATATGTACATATATATATATATATATATGTACATATATGTACATATATATATATATGTACATATATATGTACATATATATATATATATATGTAATGCTATTTATTGATATATATATACATATATATGTACATATATATATATATTTATATGTATATATTTATATATGTATATATTTATATATATATATATTTATATATATATGTATATATATATCAATAAATAGCATTACATATATATATATATATATATATATATGCATATATATATATATTTATATAAATTATGAAAGAAATAAAGGCTGATTCATATAATATATGCTATGGTCGATGAAATATGAAATACAACACAATATGTAATAGTGATTTAGTGAATATTAAGCGAAAAGAAGAAAATGGGGTACTCTCTTTTGCTTCTAGGGTTTTGGACCTAAAAGGAGAGAGACCATTTCCTTACTCTTCACTCAATAACAAACCCTTGAGATTTTAATGCAAAGGAGATTGAAATCTGGCAAAGGGACTGCTTTAGGGATTGAATGATGTCTAATGAGGGGTTCACCACCAAGTGTAAACTTGAAAAATATAATGAATTGCAAAACATAGTGTGATATGCAAAATGACCTAGAAATGCAAATGAAACAAAACAAAAAGCTATAAAACTGAAAGTGTGCACTTGAAAACTTGTAGAGACTTGGATGGAGATTGGAAATGCTGCTGATTCTAAAATTTTGGCCCACTGGGACTCATTTGGCGAATCAATCCCAGATCTGCACACAAATAGGTTTCTTGAAAAAGGGTATCCCAAAATGCCAAAATCTCAAAATTGACTAAAAATGGGACTCATTTTCCACTTGTGGCAAATTAATCTAGTTTGGATTTTCTAGAAATTCAAAGTTCTGATCTGCACTTCTCGGTCTGCTCTTTCTTTTCCTCTAGGTTCTTGGATTCGAAACTCCAATTTTGGGGTTGTAGATGACCCTTTTGTGAAGATTATGACCTTGCAAATGGGGAGACAAGCTTGAAACCTAATCTTCAATAATCTTCAAGTCTTCAAAGCACCTAAATCTGCAATCACACAAAGAAAGAGAATAAAAATGTTGATTGTTAGAGAATGAGGGTTTGCCTTGGTAAAACCCATTTAGGTAATTAAACCAATTGATGAAATAACATAATGAAGCATGAACATGAGATAATGCAATTATAACCTTTCCATGATGATGGATCTTGAATTTTTGCAACAATTGATGAAGAATATGCCCTTGAATGCCTTAGAATTGATCTTGAAAGCTATCTTGATGAACTTGTGAAGACTTGAAATGCTTAAATCTTGAATGCTTGAATTGATAACATGAAGGTATGATGTTTCTTGGATGAAATGAGGATTTAAAATATCTCTTATGGGCATGTGCAGATCATGGTATGCCAAAAAGTGGCAATGGAGAAAAAATAACGTGTTTCATTGATTCAAAAACGCGAAAATGCCGAGTTGACTTTATGTGGCTTGGGTGTCAGTACACACTACCGAAGCAAAACCCAAACCTAGATTTCCAAATCGGATATCCGATTTGTGACAACATATATATTTCCATATCGGCCGATTAAAACTCATTCTCATTTCACAACTGGTTAACCGCGGCGGGCGCACAGTCAAAAGTTCATTTTGCAAATCAGATATTTGATTTGGTGCAAATCCATCTTCAAAAGGTTAGATTATTGATTTTTCTTTGCTCTAATCAAATTTCAATTAGATTTGTGTAATTTTAGTTGATTTTTTTCAAAATAGGGTTTTTGATAGATTTTTTATGAAAAAATTGAATTTAGTATGGATTTTGATGAAAATTGAATGTTTGTAATGGATTTTGATTTAAAAATAGTGTTTTATGTATTTGGATTAAAAATTAGAGAATTTTATAGATTTTGTTAAAAACTAGGGTTTTGTTGGATTTTTTTAAAAACTGTATTTTATAAATATTTTCATTTATATTGTCTAATTTTTAACTGTGATTTTTTTTTTTAAATTTTAATCTGCATTATGGCTACTCCACCACTTCCAATGTACCATCAATTCAAGAATTAATTTCGAAAAATTGCACAATTAAGGGCATTTCAAGTTTATACGAGTCCCTGATTATCCGAGATGTCAAACACGTTGAAAGAAATATCTAAAAAAATAGAAACCCTCTCCACCCAACATAATGCTTTTCATTCGTGGTGAGAAGACATGAGGGAATAATATGCATGTGGATTGTCTTATGATGATGTGAAAGATCCTTTAATAACCAACCTAAATAGCCTCTTTATTTGTTAACCCCCGCGACCGGGTTTAGTTGGTTATCGTTAATGAAAACAAAACTTTCTATAAAATGGTGCACTCCATATAGAGACATTGTAGAAAACTTTGGGATCGTTGGTGTATAGTTTTTGATAAACCACCGAACAACAATTGTGATATACCATTTTACTTTATTAAAAAATTATATGTCGAGTTTGTGTTAGGGCATCATGTCAATTACTTTGACATTAAACCCTTCCAGGGCATTGGTGGAGGTATGCCCTAGGATAGACCAGGGGCAGTTAGAGTAATACCCCACCCATATGTTCCCCCTCCTCCCCTTCCTCCGCCACCTTCAGATAATTCCTAGATATTATGGTGGATGTGGCCAATACTGCATCATCTCATGCTATTCACTCTTTGAGTGGTCTTTTGGTTTCACATGCTTCTATAGTAGCTCAACCACATTCTGGTGATGTTGGTGATGGCTTGAGTGCTGCTGCATCATCCTCGTCAGGTCCACATATTTGTGTACCACATACTTGCTCCATGTGTCACCAGATATGCTTGGGCCCTCTTGTACAGCCTGTCGAGCATCCCTTGGACACTTCTGATTATGACCTCCATAATGTGGAAATTATAGATCAGACTCAAGGGAGTGGAGTGCACCCTATAGAGTCCTCTCTTGCTAGAGAGGGGGACATTGGAATAGTGACATAGGTAAGATTTAAGTTGTAAATTCATAACTTGCATTTGTTTTAAATGAATATTAATAACAGATAGTATAATGTACTAATATTTCTTTACATGGTCTATTTAACAGTTGATGTTTGAGGATGAGCTCACACAGGTGACTGATAGGACCCTCAAGGAAATTTCTTTGGCCTTGACATGCACAGTATATATTTTCGAACTCACTTGTTTACATTTTTTTATTATTACTTTCTTGTCATTTGAATTGTCATTAATGAAATTATATAATAACTTATATGTTTATCTTATTTTCCTCTTGTAGGAAATACCTTGTGCGAGCAAGGTGCAACCTTGTCCAGATTATGGAAGTGCACTATTGGATAAGGGGAAGGTAATTGAACTCAAATTTGATTGAATTAAGAATTTTAAGATCCTTTATTGATTATACATACATCGACATAGATTGGTAGTTTCATATGTACTTGTCATTTTTATGTGCAGGGAATTATGAGTTATACGTCCTTGTTGACAAGTGACACAACGCCCGAAGCAGTACGTATTAGAACACTTGAAGGAGTAGGTGTTGAAGCACCTCAAGGAGGAGGTGTCGAAACACCTAAAGAAGTATGTGTTCATTTTATTTTGTGTTTGGTATTTATATGTTCCTATTACTAACAATTGTATGCTAACTTGGATCACTTTTATATTTTTGTTCACCTATATAGATTGAAATTACAAAAGATGGTTTGGTCGGTTCTTTGAGAGGGGCATATTCTAGGACTCCACCTTTGAAGAGATGGATACATTTTAGGTAATCAAGATTACAATTTTAGAGTTCAATTATACCTTAATGTATATTGATTTTGATGTTAATTATTTGATTTTAAATTATATAGTATAACTAATCTCAATTGTGGTTTGATCTTTTCTTTGTGCAGCCTACCTTCAGAGGCAACGAGTGCTTCAAAGAGGCTCCATTTTGATGATCCACCAGTATTTTAGGATGAGATAGACATTTTGGCATGTAAATATTGAATAGATATCAAGATGGCATATGCCACATATTGTAAAATTTTGTTTGAGTTGGCATTGATGCCATTTTTGTATATGGACATACACTTGATTATTGGATAATTTGATATATAGAAGTTGATAATCAAAATTTAATTTCCTCCTCATGTGTATAATTAAACTCTTTGAAATTTTAATCAAGTGAGCAATGGTTAAATATCTTGATGTACAATAGCATAAAAAGAATGGTTATATTATGTAGTTTATTATATTGCTGATTACATTGCATTGCACATCTTTCAAACTCAAAGCATTACTTCACATTGCTTAAGTAACAACTAGATGCTGATAGATGAAAAAATTTCAATTACAATATAGTTTTTACAAAGTCAACCTAAGCAGTTATGCAATTACTTCATAGTACATAACTAATAATTAAAAATTTATTCATATTATTAATTACATTGCATTGCACATCTTTCAAACTCAAAGCATTACTTCACATTGCATAAGTAACAACTAGATGCTGATAGATGAAAAGATTTCAATTACAGGCCTGCTGCCCCCTCATTCCACACACTATGCAACCATTTACTTGCGGTGTAGGGGCCAAACAATGGAGAAAACATGTAAAAATAATATATATATATATATGCAACCTAGAAGCATGAATTAGGACCAATATTAATGCATCACCATTGATTACCTTGAAGTAGAGATTTGAATCAGCATCATTCTTCAAGAAGCCCAAACTAGACAGGTACCGATCAATCCTTTCGTACCATGCATGAGGAGCCTACTTAAGACCATAAGGCCTTTTCAGCCTTACACACATGTGACTCCTTCCCATGTGTTGACGGTTTTTGTGGATCGCACCTCAACTAAAGCGTAATTAAAGTTTCCTAACGGATAATTCTATTCTCTCTTGAACAAAGCATTCAACATGATAGATTTGTGAGTAAGCATCTTCAACTCCAAGGTTCCTTTAATGCGAATAGACTCAGTTGGCTCGATGTGATTTTGCTGTGTTCTTACGAGGGGACTTACACAATTGTTCAGGATACGTGCAGTAAACAACAAGTATATGCTTTGAAAGGGATTTTCGTGTGAATGATTTAGCTTTGAAGTACGAGTTTCCTAAGGATAACCAAAAGTATGTGGAATTGAATGGCTGCAGAGATTTTGAAAATCTAAATTCTAACCTAAATGCAAAGGATGTTATGCTCAATTTCAATGAACTTCAAACAAACGTTGTCTAGCCTCCTATTGGACAGCTTCGACAAAGTTAGTGCAATCTTCAAAGGGTAAAAAGGATGTTCAAATCACGATTCGATAATGCAATTACCATCACAACGATGCATAGCTACATATGAATCTTGATCGAAGTTAAGTATAGAGTGTTCCAGTTGACCACACAAGACAAGCTTACCATCAGTAAGATTGTTAGTGGTATGGATCAAAGAAGCTCACTTACATCAAACATAAGCATCCATATCTAACTATTAGCATGAAATTAAGTCCTAGTTGAAGTCAAAGGAAGAAGAAACCTCACAACTACTCACAACAAAGTTTGAATTCACCATCAATGAAATGCTTTATTATGATTAGCCTTTGTGACAATCTCTTACAAAAATTCTCAAAGGGAGAATTCCCCTTCTCCAAACAATGCAATGAAAACTACTCTAACTCAAAAATATCTACTCTCTATTATGCTCCAATATCCACTAATTGCTGACTACTTCTGATTCTAACTATTAGATTACAAATGAGGGGGACTCCCCCTTATATAGCTGGCCAATCTCAACGGACGGTCCAGATTGAATTACAATGGAGGGCTCAGATCGAGCCACCTCAGCCCTAGACAAGTTTTGCCCTAAAAACTGCCAGAAGGTGGAGGAGTGGTGTCATAAATGATCCCAAAATAGTAGATTCCTCCTTGACCACTATGAGCAATTAATGCCCACTACCCTTCTAGAAGATTCTCGTCCATGACTCGGATTCCCTTGCTCTTCTCTCTGACCGCGTATGCTACAAATCGGGCCAGCACCTCATCGACCTCCTCCTCAGAAATTGCTGGAGTAAGATTAAGCTGATATTCTAGGATAGCCACCATCTGCTCATGTTTTTCACAAGACTTTCCCCAAGCCTCAATAGAATCCTGTGTACTCTGAATAATTGTTGAAAACGTAGAGATGTTTTCAAAGTCAAGCTGGGAAAACGTCCTCATCTCAGAGAAGAAAGGCTGCAATCTTGCCTTTAATCCTTCCACCTCTACCTCCTCATGAGTTAGCCTCCTTGCGAACAACGCATCCAACGTGTTGAGGATACCCTCGTGAATATTCCTCATTGCTTTCTTGATCCTGGAGGACTCCATAGCTGCCGTGTCAAAGAAGCCCTTTCCAGTGAATGTCGTTGAATGCCACCCACGAAAATCATACCTGTCGCCTGCCTGGATCACTCCCTTATTCACCAAAGTTTGCGTGGGCACACGCATCAAAACAGCAAGGCGGGGAATAGTTTTGTCCTGAAAAATATGGGTGTCTCCCCAAGCTTGCTCGACACCATCTAAACGTGAAAGGATACCAAATTCATTCTGAAATGATGAGACAAGATCGGCCATGAAATTTTCTGCCTCAGTGCGGACACCGCTTATCCACTTGTCTCCCTCTCGTACAGCTCTCCTCACCTCCTCAATCCCACTGATTGGCTCTCGTGGTAGCTCAGGCGGAAGCTCTACCACTGGATTCTCCTGAGCAACTGGATGCGCTAGATGTTGCACATACTCGACCAATGCCTTGTGCTCCTTTTTCAATCTTTTATACTTCCCTTCCTTTTTCACCAGCCTGTCCTTCAATGCTTGGAATGAACTTTCAGCTTCCTCAACCACTTGCACTCCGGAAGGACGTTTGAGTTCAATTGTGGTGACCGTGTAATTTTTTGGCATAGCGTCACTTAAATCATGATCCTCCCTTGGAACAACAATATGGAGGCTGCGTGAACTGGCCTCATTAGTCTCCATCTTCGTATACTTCCTTGCTCTCTTCCTTTTAGGCGACTTACTTGTTCTGTTTAGAAGCTCCTCCATTTCAACTGCCAGGTCAGCATCATCATCCTGATCCCTCCTGATTGCCTGTGAGAGTCAATTGCGCTGAATGTCGTAAATGATAAGGGGCTGCTCTTCAATTGCCTCCACTTCCCGAACCTCCTCTCGAGCAGTATTTTGTTGACGCTCAATTATTTCAACGTTTTGATCACTCTCTTCATGAACTCCAATCCTTGACTCTATGACGTCCTCCTCTTCGAAGGCATAATCAAAGTGGGTGTTTGTTTCCGTTTCCTCCCCTTCATCTGGCCTATTGGCACCTTCAAGGACTTTAGCACTTTGAGTATCCAACTCTCTCGGCATTGGTTGGTTAACCTCTCCAACCTCTGGTTCTTCATTCCTTTGAGCCCTCTGATCTGCAAACAATGAGACTTCGCGCACGCTGGAGGAATGGGTCACCAACTGAGTGGATGATGTGTCCTCCGATCCCTGAGGTTCCGGCTGAACAGGCTCTTCCTGCTGTCGTGGCTCCACAACCCTGGCAATTTGTTTCTTCCTTTTTGCCAACACCGGTGGCCTTTTATCACCCATGAGGTCATACGTGAGGGCAACTGACCTTCTCCTCATTCTGTGAACGCGCTCCTCTACCCAAGCCCTTGTGAAAGTCAAGACGGGAATAGACAAAGTGTCTAAATCCGCAATCTCCGGTTCAACCCAATCTAGCGATGGGATCGGATTGTCCTTTATCGATTCATAATCTAGGTGAACAAGCCTGGTATCTTCTTCGACTTGATCCGGCACTGGGACCACTTCACATTCTCTAATTAATTTGAGAGGCAACCTCGAAAACATTCTTTTCCTAATCTCAGCCTCGTCTCCAGCGTTCGCCCAAAAATCTTCTAAGTGAGCTCTGTGTCTGTACTCCTCACCCTGAACTGTTCCAATCTTTCCCCGAGGATCAAAATCCTGCTGGCTGGTATGAAGAGTCAACTTATAGAACTTCAATTCATCTTCAGCCTCCTTGGCTGCCTGCAAAGTAGGGCATTCTTCAAGTGAGTTTCCCAACACAATGGGAAAGTGCAAGCCTCCCTTCTTCTTTCTCCTTATGATTTTGTCATAGGCTACCAGTTGCCTAGACAGCTCAAGTAGTATCATCCTGTTTGTTGGGTACCTCGGTAGTTTGTAGATGTACGAGTCGTACCCCGACAGCCTTAAATAAGTAAACTTCGGGAATTGGACGAACCAAAACCCATACTCTTCTATCAACATCTGGGCTTCTTCAGATATTCTCTGTTGCAACCTCCGCTGAAGGGTCCTTGTGATATACATGGTGAAAGCATCATTTACTCTCTTGAAGTCAGCTGTGTGCGTGAGATGCAATTGTCTACAAGATTCGTGAATCTTGAACTGATTAAAACCACAGCCAATTGGTTCCTGGTATGCCAACCCTCTATATTTGGTCATTCAAGCAAGCATGTAAATAACATACGAGCTCATGTAGAATGTTCTCGTTCTCTTCAAATTCTGAAACTACTCATTGATATTATCGCTGATCATCTGAGCCCAATTTACTTGCACTTTTCCTTCGAGCACCACACTAATGTAAAAGAACATCCATGGCTCGAACACAAATGACTGCGGGCTGCCGTTAACCCTGCTGAGCAACATGATTATATCGCAGTACTCCTGTTTCAGCTCTTCTGAGATTATCTGCTTTGGCAGCCTAGCAGCAGGAGGCTTTGGCTTTCACATCCAAGTGGTGTTGATCCTCTTCATGCACTTCTCGAAAGACATGGCATACATCTTGTCAGCCTTTTCCTTGGATTTATATAACATATTGTTTGTAGCCAGAATCCCAAATGCCTCGCCAATTGCGTCAGGTGCAAAGTTGGCCAATATCATACCATCCGGAGAAATGATAGTCCGATCGTCCGAGTTGTAAAAGTTGGCGCACTCCAAGATCAGCTCTGGACAACGAACTGCTGGCTGGAACCCGGCCGCTGCATATAACCCGCTCTTGACAATGTTGCGCGACGCTTCTGTCGGAAGATTGCCACCTTGCCCATTCATTCTGCGCACGAAAGCCTCAAGGTTGAAAGGCCCAAGGTTGGTGTCCGTCAAGTTCCCAAACTTCGACACAATCTTTGACTCAGGAATGAAGGATTTTGTCAAACTCTTGATGATCGCCTACCTGGAGGCGTTTTCTTTGACAGCTTCATTATTACTAGCCTTAGCTCCAGCTTTGCTTGTTCCAGCAACATCAGCTTTTCGTCCTTCGGCCATCTGCAAATCAAGAAGCAAACATTACACCTCAAACTTTTAAAATAAAAATCACGTGAGACGGCTGGCGAATGGAGTTGGCTGCAAAAGTAAATACAAGTTAATAGTTTCAACAGTATACTTCGACTTCAAACTTCGATAGATTTAAACTTCGAGAATTAACACTTCGAACTTCAACAATTTGCAACCAAAAGGATTTTTAGCTCTTCGGAAGAAATTAACTCCAGCAAACCCAACTTTGGAAAATGTTTCAAGTTTCAGTAACTTTCAGCAATTTTAAATCAGCAACTTCGAAAGTTATAAATCAGCAACTTCGAAGAATTTAAATCAGCAAGTTCGGGAGTTATAAATCATCGA
>VDFB02129703.1:0-28440 GCA_007258455.2 Sequoia sempervirens | reverse complement strand
GGTATTTTCTAGGTTCTAGTAATTTGCATTTTTAGAGGGTCTCTGGAGTAGAATTTGGGGTTGAAACTTGCACGGTCCTTAAAATTTGGCTACCAAAGGCATTATATTTTAGGGACTGAATTAGTCCTCTTGGAGACCTTTCCAACAGTGTAAATAGTTCTGAATTTTGAGCACCGAGTCAAAAGTTATGACCCCACCAAGTTGGGGTAAATAAATTCCTAGTTTTTTGAAAAATATTGTGGTTCACGTCAAGTTCACCAAAATATAGAGAAGGGAGATTCACTACTCACGAGTCTCTTTATTCTCAAAATATTCCCAAGGGGTGAACTGCCCTAAACTACCTCAAGGAACAAAGCAAGAGTTTCGGAATCCAAAGGAGTAAATCACAAAGGTTTTTTGGACAAACTAATAGGCTCTCAGTCAAAGGACAACAGTGCAGAATAAGGATGACAGTGCGGCACGCTAGAGTCCCAGAGGTGTGTTGGCATCTCGTACAGACCAGAAAGTGAGAATATGCCATAAAATAACTTAGTGACTACTAACAATCAAATTGCTAAGAACTTACAAAATGAGAGAAGCTAACAAAATGTAACAGAACTAAAATGAAGTGAAGTACAAATCATAAAGTTGAAGAGGATGAGAGATAGAAGAAGCTCACAAAAACCCAAGTAATGGAGCCTCCAACAAATGAATGTCTTCAATACCTGCATGCATAAGATCTGGAGAAAATGTTGGGGTTGTATAGGGGTTTTCTTCAGTCAAACCCCCGCTTTGGTGTTCCTACCTCCATGGACAGCCAAATAGATAGATAGAGATAATAGGAATGAAATGAATGCAAGAGTGATAAAAGAAATCCCCGCTCAAGGAGGAGAACCCGTATCATAGGGAAGTGATAAATCCCAAGATGCTTGCAAGCACAAGGTAAGAGAGATATTAGGTGCAAGGCTTAAGGAAGCCAAAGAGAGCAAGAATGAAAGAGAGGGCTACAAGAGCCAAGAGAGTTGCAAAGAACGCTATAAAAACTTAAGAGTGCTTGAAGCTATTGTAATAAGTGAGAGATTTGTGCAAGCAAGAGAGTAAAGAGGGAAAGGAGAGTGTATACAAGAGGAAAAGCTTCAAAGAGAAAATGAATTGAAAGAATAGATTAAAAAGAGAGAATAGGAGGGAAAAGAAGCTTCTCGAGCAGTTACAAGGCATCCCGAGCCACTACCACCGACAACTTGTTGACAAGTGGCAAACATGCTCGAAAACAGTCGTTTGAGCATTGAAATGTCACAGGACGCTAGCGCAACGCACGGACGTCCATGCGGCACACTAGTGTCCAAACACATTACACTACAAAACAACAAGAATGGGAAAAGCGCAAGGTTTGGCGCAAAGCTGACACACGAGGGTAGTTGCTAAAAAGGGATCCTAAGCATCCTGAGAAGGGAAAAAGGCTGATGCATGGGCTAAAATTATGAGCCTACACAAGTGCTAAGGGAGTGGACACCAAAGCGGATACAAAAATGCATGTGAAATTGCAAGGGGTGCAATTTTACAACATTATAGTGGTTGGATTAAACAATTAATAATAAGTGCTAAATAATGGAAAGAAATAAACTTAGACAAATCTAGATTTTTTCCTTAAATAAATTAAGTATTATTTGATTTTGAAATATTTGCATACATATTTAAAACATAAAGCAATGCAAATGAAAAAAAAATATTGTCATCAAATTGATAAAAAACATGTTGCAAATGGAAATAGAATGTTCCCATCTAGTTGGAAAATCAATATTTATCTACATGATGAGTGAGATTTTGGAGGCTTTTACCATTAAATGGTAGTTGGTTTACCATTAAACGGCAGCTAAAACTTGTTTTCCGATTACTCAAGAGTGGTTTGCAAGTGTGAGACTTGTTTCAAGCTCAAATCTCACACTATATGTAGCCTATTAGCTAATAATAATTTAAAAATATTAATAATAAATAATAAACTTATGAAGTTAATAAATAATTAGCTAAAAAGTAAAACTAATTTTAAATTTATTAGAATTGAAATATTAATAAAATATAATTCTATTTTTAAAACAAAAGTCGGCTTTTAAATTGTTAAATCATTTTAAAATGTAAAAAAAAGAGAAAGTTATTGAATTGAAATATTAATAAAATATAATTATATTTTTCATTTCAATCTTATCAACTTCTTTTCTTTTCTTTGTTTTTAAAATAAAAAGCTTACTTTTAAATTGTTAAATCATTTTAAAAATAAAAATACAAAATGACAGTTGAGATTAATTTCATGGTCTTGCGTCCTCCTTAATTCCCAACCATTGATTTCAAAAAGCAAGTCGTCCATTTCATATAGGGAAAGTCTACAGCGTAATAAAAACATTTTTTTAAGTAATCAAACATATTTTATATAAAATCATATTAATGATTTTCAATTGCATGTGTAGATTCCATCATGACTTGTCACTTTAACAACTATTTAGGAATCTACTTTCCAATGATACTCTTTCTTCGCTCTAAGAGTGTTATTCATTTCCTGTCACACTCATAAAGTGATAGAGCAAGTAGTTAGTCTAAACCTAATCATGATTTAAATCTAAAATTTAATAATAAACAATAAAACATGTCTTAATTTGACATCCACATAATTCACATAATGCTTAGAAACATTAGTTAAAATCATTTCAATCAAAATATTTACTATATTTCCTTATTGTTTTCCATCACAATTAAATACAATAAATCAAGTATTTATAACTAGGCATAAAGATAAGGTTGTGACAAAAAACATGTGAGACATGATTCTCTAAGGATAAAAACTCTTGAAGATCGCTAGAGATGTTTCCATATATAAATCACTCAATTGTGAAATGCATGCAAACTAATGCTACTCCTAAACTATTAATGAAAAAAAAATTTGAGAATGTCGTCATAAGTCTCTAGAATTTGTGTCTTATTTATGGGTTATAGTCACAATCAACCAAGAAAAACAACACATTAAAATAGCAACAAGATGAAATCAACAATTGAACATATTTAATAATCCTCTCCAAAGTCAAAAAAATCATATGCAACAAGAAAAAGACCACTACAAACAATGTTTGTAATGAATTAAAGTGTTACATGGCACTTATCAATTTCTTATTATAATCATATTAGCAAATATAGAAAAAGAAAACCCTAAGCTAGAATGTTGTCACTATTCATCACTAAAAGTTTCCCAAAAAATCTATAAATGATCAACTAGACATTTAGTTACAGATATCTACTACAAACTAGCTACCTCTATGAGATTCACAAGCTATGTTTCTCAAGAGACGACTAAACTTGCAAAATTTGAAACCGTATACTTTACTCGACAATTGCAATCACATGAAAAAATGGAGCAATGACCAATCGTTGTTCTACTAAATGAACTCATATTTATAACATTTAGGGTAGCTAGATTGCTTTCATAAATTTGATTAGGAACCAAATTTATTATTGTGGCATGTGAATCAAACTTGACTCTCATGAAATTCATTGAAATAGTGGCCTAAATCTGTTGTAGATTACCCATGTTTGAAATTTAAACCTCTTAATCCATGGCGGCATGGCATTCATCTTCCACCATTGATTTTGAACTTGGATTTGCACCCTTGAGATAAAACAAGGTTTTATGAGAGAGAAAGACTAATCTGGTAGCTGCAAGAGCCAAACGGGCATTAATGGTGCTTCTAGGATGATCTTGCAAGTGCAAGGGGCCATCTAGAAGCAATGTGAAAGTCCAATGAGGAACTAGAAGTGATAAAGGGAGATGTGGGATTTCCTTGCAATATAAGACATTAGAACTAGATTTCTTTTAGAAGTTTAGATGCACCTTGAAATCCAACAAAACAGGTGGCATTTTGTTGGAATTCGATGTAGAAGTGGATGTTGGAACAAGATACTAGAGCGGGGATCTAAATATTTAGATGTGCAAAGGAATCCCACAAAGGGGAATGGAAAGAAATGAAAGAAATGGGAGTGGGGAAGGACTGGAGGCTGAGATGAGAGACAAAAGTATGGATCCTTATTGAAATCCCATAAATGATGAAGAGGGAGGAAAATGGAAGGAACGAAGGAAGTGATAGACCCTACAAAAAATTCAAGCGAAATTGGACACAACCAAATATTAAACTAGCAAGAAATGTCTAGATGTTCATTAAAAGTCTACAACATTGCAAAAACACCCCAAACTTAAATTTTCTTGGATTTTGGCAACTTCCGACATATGACAAGGGTATGAAATATGATGAGGAACAATATATATGCAATTTTCACTAACATGGATCCGTTCAAAATCTTCTCACATTGGTTATAAGTGATGGGAACAATGAGGTTTAGATGCACATAAGGGATGGGACACAAGCAATTTTTGACAATGTCAAATTGAGTCCCAACGCAACCTTTTAGGCGCATTAAGTTTTCAACACCTACATAATGCGGCAATTCATTTTTGCTAACTACATAATGCAATAGTTTTGTTGTGCAACAAAAAATAGTTAGATTTAACAAATACAAATAAATTCTTTATTTTTTGAGCTGTTCCAATTTCTTTCTCAAGATTCTAAAGGTCTATGTAGAAATTTATAAGACTCTTAAGGAGGCTATTGTAATGAAGTTGCCTAACTAAGATCTAGATAGGTACATCTTGGAGTGTCTTAAGATAATATAGAGTGTAAATTAGAAGCGCTATGAGAAATTTGTAGAGCTTGTATAATTATCTAGATATGTTCTTCATGTAAAGAATGTCCATTGTGGTCTTAATAAGGCAGTGACCCTATAATAATTGAAAGAAATGGTGGCATGAGGAAAACTTCCCTATCTCTTCTAAAAAAAATCTCTACACATTTGTCCAAGTCAAGTGTTGTCTTGTTCACTAGTGTTTGTTCTTTTCTCTTGTTTACCAACTTTGTACTTGATTTCGTAAGAGTGTGTTTAACACTGCAAATATATTGGTAAGTGTTTGTTTTTCCATGTTTGACATAAAGAACAACTTATTTAATTAATTTAGTGTCAACACACAATATTTGTGTTCGTGAATTAAATAATGGTATGACCACACTAGTGTTTTTTTGAGTTTCCATGACAAGGGGACATAGGAACATGGTTCCAAGTTAGTAAAAATTTGAATTTCAAGGACAAGAGGAATTAGCATTAAATTAATTTAAGTAATCAAAATTTTAAAAGGAATTATAATATGATGAATTTGCAATGGCACTTTTGCTCTTTTATCTCTATCAAGGTTTCAGCATTTTTTTTTTAAGTTATTTTTTCGCACCAAATAAAACATATTGTCCAATCCTAAAAAGGGTCCCATCCCCTCCAAGTCCCCAAATATCTAAAACATCCAAGACATCAAGGTCATCACTCAAATCCTTGGAAACGCATCATGGAACATCAATCCATACTATGGATTAGTTGGTAATAGTCATGATGGAATTTTTATGTAACTCATTTGATGCATCCTCTATTAATAGATCCACCCTTTTCTATTCTAAGCTTTACTTCCCTTTTCAATTGTATTTTATACTTCATAGTAGTCTAACCATTATAAGAGATATCTCATTGCACCATTGCAAATTTCTTAATCCAAGACATTTTCCTTTCCACTAAGAGTATGTATATTTTTTAAAATCTTGCATTACTTGTTTCATATTGCCAACATTAGGGATTTGGTTCTCTCTGACGATTGGGGTTATATTATAAATGATCAAGCAACATTTAATCTTTAAATTGTTAACTTATCTTTTAATATATTCAAGAAAAATAATGTTCACTTCCTTCGCCCTCCTACCATTCATATCAAGCAAGCTAGACATTTTTTAGCTAAAGTTTTTTTAAATTTTTACTATTATGAAACTATTTTAAGTATACTTTTTTTATTTGACTAAGATAGGGGTTGAATCATCAACCCTTTCCACAACATTTGAAAACTATTAGAGAGGTTGAGTAATGAGATAATAATTATCCAACATCTTAGCTTCAGGTGTATTGCTACAATCCACAATAATATCCATTATATGCCCCAAATATGGTTTAACATAAAACAAATAAAATAATGATTACAATCACAAACAATTTATGATTGATAACTTAGAGCAATTGGCACCTACTCTTATAATATTTTGTCATTAATGCATTTGACACTCCTTCAATGCTTTAGGCCTTTTTGGATTTTCAGCCATTAATGTATTTGGTGGTCCTTAATATTGTATCTTTTTCTTCGTGATTGACAATCTTTTTCTTCATGATTGTCAATCTTTTTTGTATCTATATTCATCAATGCATTTGGTAAATTCAATATTATTTCATCTTCCCAAGTGTGAAATATTCAATATCTCAAAATCTGCAAATAGGGTTGTCAATAATTCTTACTCAAACTACAGTAGTCTTTGATCTTAACTCCCTTGCTGGTCTTTACAATCTATTATAATCAATGACTTTGAAGCCCTCAAATCACGCATGCTTCACTAGAAATTTGTGTCAATTTTCTGGTAAGAACGCCTTTTCACATTGGTTTTGATATAAGTGATTTTGGAACTTATAATATTGCGAGGTATCATGGCAACAGTCTAATTGAGTTTTGCCTTGACCACTAGCTTTGTCACTGTCCCAAGCACAACCAGATCGCAAATTCCCTATTTGACATATTCAATGGCATAATGTTCCAACAATGTTTGCTCTATTCACCTTATTTGTCAACATCTAGATAAAGTGATAGAATGGACAAGAGTACAAGAAAAGACCGAACAATTTATTTTCTTGTGATTGTCAAGGCATCCTCACATTTTCCTCACTTGTGTATTAATGTATAATGATTATTCATTGAACAGTTGGCTATATAGTTGAGTTTTGGTTGATGCATTTGACCTCTTGAATCATTATACATAACTTGGAGTTATGGTGTCCCATGTATCATCCTTGGACCTTGAATCAAGTTTGTTGGTGGGCGTCAATTAGAATACACTTTTAACAAAAGCTTATAATACTTTTCTGATGATTTCAAATCTTCTGGAAATTTCTACAAGCTTAATCCTTAACCTAAATCCTTATTTCAATCAGATATTCATTACAAGCATGCACCTACTTTGAAAAGGACATAAAATTTAGTTAAACATTGCAACAATAGCTTCTCAAAACTAAGCGACCATAGTATTGCCTTTAGAGTATAAGCAGCCAATACTTTCTAAAAATAGGCGAAGTAAAATATACTTTTATTCTATGAAGCTCTCCCACGTTACCACTTCATATTTTTTCATCCATTCAACCAATTCCCCTTTTATCTCATTATTAGAGATGTGAAATTTAACATATCCCTTTCAACTTTTCATGATTTCATCAAACCTCACTAGAAATTGGTTAAATAAAACTTCTGCCACCAACAAATACCAACCTATGATTCAAGGTAAATAAGAACCAATCTCAAATTTGTGGAAATATACGAGGAAAGAAAGGCATCGAACAATGAGTAATAGCTTTGCTGTAGCATTCAGTCGGAATTCATTCAGATACAGCATAATGAAGAGAATTAGGTAGAGATTAAACCTCCATGCACTAAAGGATAACACTTGAATGATAAATAAAATACCAAAAATACAAATTATTTTGGTGAATTTACCTGGCAGCAAATCATTCACAAGAAGCAAGTTACATCTTTTCAAAGGCAATGATTTATGGTAATGAGGGTCTAAGATTCAAGCTCATCATCAACTAGATTTGTGTTGAATAGATAATTTTCCGAATCTAAGTGCTCCTGATACAATGAAATGCGATGCATAACTAATTTGTCTTCTTTTCTGTCATGACTGAAGTTTGGCTCCCTTGATCCCTACAAGAATTATTTGATGTTAAACAAAGAATTACTGGAATAAGTTTTGCCCCTACCATATTAGTTCAAAAAATAAGAAAATTAACCCAAAAAGGGGTAAAGAATCATACCTTTTTTAAGGTATAGAAGAAATAATGAAACCCATCACCGAATGTACTCCATTGCATGGACCAGGTTAACTCAGATGTCTCAAAAAGAGGGCGCCTGAAATGAGGCTGTAAAGCACACAAAGAAAAAATCAAAGACATTTCACAAGGTAAATGCATTCCTAGTGCAAGCTAGCCATCATTGTATAATTTACAGTAGGAAAGTATGCTTTAATACCTGACCAAATGATATTGAAATAAAGATGCCCTCCGGTCTGAGAACCCTGTGAACACCTCTAAGCATTGCATTCACCTTGTTGACTGTCTCTGGCTTTGGATTCCATGGATCTCCGCTATCTACAAGTAGCACATCCTTCAAATCAAGCAAGTTTTAATTTGCTGTCAATAAGAGGACATTTGACTCTAAAGACCTAAACATCTACCAAATAAGTCCTCCAAACATTTAAATTTTAAACAATATAAAAGTGAATACCAAAGATGTCTTCCCCTTTCTATTCTATGTTGAACAAGTATCCAATTCCTCTTTGAAATGAAATTTAATATTTTAAGGTACTCTTTTAAATTTATAATCTGTCGATTATGCATTTGAATTACAGTAACAATGGCAGAAATACCTCCCTTACAGAAAGATGCAAAACAAACTAAAATAAGAAAACTGTCAAAAGTGGACCCAGGTTGGGTAAAGACAGACTTAAAATAATATTGTCACCCTTAAAATAGGCTACAGGAAAAAAAATATTATATCATGTGTAAACCAAGTCGAACATTAGAACATTAATCAAAACAACAGCTTAGATAGCCTCAGAAAGCATAAATCAATCATGTGCAAGAATGAGCCCAATAAATCAATTAGATTTAGTCAGCTTGTAGCAATTTAATAAAATGGAATTGTTGAATCAAAGAGGCCCAAAAATGAGGTGCAAATCAAACTAAAAACAATAAAAAGATCAAGCTTTGTAATTCCTCAAATAAATAAATGCAGAATTCCAAGAAACTAAAACTTCAATAGTTAAACACGGGGAAGCAACAGAAGTTGAGTCTCCTCAATAGGGATCAACTTTTTGCATCCTCACCTAGCATCATTGTTGAAACTTGATAGTACTAATGGCTCCATAGAGAAGGCAGGGGTCATATTCACAACACATGGAGCATATTATATAACAAATGGTTCTGGACTCCTATTTACAAGGCATTTGTTCTCTTCAATTTTTCAGCTTGTAGGGTTCTTTTTCACTTGATACTTATCAGTTATCTGTTGCAATTGGATGTACAAGTCCCATTAACCTACTTTGGTCACTCAGACATTTAAGAACCTTCTTTCCTCTAGCATCAACAAATTTGATATCTATCCAACTTAATACTGGATCATAATTTCATCTACAGTCTAAATCTTGTGAGTAGATTATTTCAATAACAAATTCAAAACTTGACACAAACAAAGAATTCAACCATGCGGCCTCACACAATGTTCATTACTTATGTTCTGATTTGAAATCATTGCATGCACATATGGATACTCTGCACACACAATTATAATGTATCCAGTAAAAATTGAAAAATTATATCGTTTTGCTGCACCCATACAGCAGGTGTAATATATTCCTAGATGAAAAATGAGCTTATTGTATTTTCCGAAATACAATTTTCTACCATGTTCATTAGCTTTTACTAAAACTATATTAAAATAGAATTTCTTAGAGAGCTCACCATCGTCCCTGTCTCAATGAAAAAATATATCTATGTTGCAATTCACAGTCTTTCAATGTACATATCAGTGTTCCCTAGGGCTGTGCCGCTGGGGCCCAAACACCCTTCGTGGACATCCAGGATGTTTTGGAGATGGGTAAATCTGGGATGTCCCTTTATTTTTTGCTAAAATTGGGGTTTCCCTGGCATGCCCCCACACCTACAGCTATTAAACAAAAAAATTAAATTAAATGAATGTGAAAGTGTTCCCTTGAGCTTGGTATGACTGAGATCAACCTTTCTGAGGCAGCATAGAGAAAGAATGAGGAATATACAGGTAGCGTTCCAGATTTAGTGATGGTAAATTAATAGGACTCACCTACTGGAATTTATCAATGTGATCCAGTCCATTGGCACAGCAATTGGGAAGACTCGTTCCTCAAACAAACTCCAGTTGAAACAAAATGATAAACATCAACTACTTGGCATCTGTTTTGTTATAAAAAAGCAAGAATATAGAGAGGAGGGCATCACTTGTTAGAAGCAAGGAATAAAACACAACCCTACTGAAAGTTTGAGACCTGTTGACAGAAAACAAAATTGTGATCCCATCTTATTGATGGTGGTCAAAGGTTTATTCAAATGCCAGCTAAGAGATCCTTATCTTATGCTTTCCAAATCTAATACACTGAATTGTTCATGCATAATTGTTTGATTGTCGGTAAATGGATTTGTCGCTGTGATATTTTGCTGCAAAACAGCCGTGACTTGCCCAACGGGCAGCAACAAATGTCCCAACAGTTGGAGAGATCGCTACTGAGTTAAAGATCTTCCTCTACATTTGAGAGGGGCAGCTACCTCGTATGATAGGATTAGGGTTTTTAGGGGCAAGCTTTTAACCAGAATACAGAAAAGGCAGCTAAACTGAAAACAGAAGTAGGAAAATTAACCTAAAACTCAGAAAAGAGAGAGGAATGAACACAAAGATTCATTCCCCAGGAAAAGTTATTGAAGTATAAAAGATTCAACTGAGGCTTATAACTGGAATGCAGTCTAACATTATTGGTTAAATGTAATGTCCCCAAATTTGGAGAACCCCTAAATCTGCCCTAATTTATCAATTTCAAATAATCAATTTGGTTTAGGGAACATCTACAACTTGATTAGGTCCCTGCAAGACAAAATTAGAAAATATTTACAAGATAATATTTTATGATGCCCTCATTTGAATATGTAAAGAAAACAAGGAAAGTAAGATTAGTGATACAACTACCTGTTTAAGACCCACAAATAGGTTAGTAAACATCTATAACAAGAAACAAATATCATATCATAAATATATTGGAATCTTTTAGGTTTCTAATTCATTCTTCCCAGAACAAAATGGTCTGATAGGGTGCCCAAAAAACCCTCTACCCTAGGCCCAAGAGCAGTACACCCCTCTTAGCCCCATGTGGCCTCTTGCCATCCATATGGGGTGGTGTGCCTAATGAGGCGTCCTCTCACCGTTCCCCTCATCAAAACCATTATTGCTCAATCAATCATCACGTTGGGAGGTTGAGGGTGCAACTACAGCAAGATGTCTCAGAAATCACTCCTTCTAAGCCCAAGGGCAGCCTTACAAGCCCCCCTTGGCTCACATGTGGCAGGCCTCAGCCATCCACCATGGGATGGTGTACTTAGAGGATGACCCCAACACTGTTTCCCCTCCTCATAGGCCCTCAACTCCCTTATCACAACTGGTTACCACAGTCAGATTATCCCATAATGTAGTCACATATTCTATCCTTACAAATTGGATCAGTGACACGGATCGGTGATATATCCATTATGTCATATTTAGCAATATATGATAACTCAGACTTATGCAAATATACAGAGCTGTTATTGTCATGACTAATAAATAAAATCTATGAGATAATTAAATAAATAACCTGTCCATCACTAGAATTAATATCCATGTGTAAGTTATTATTACACTACCATTTAAAACTAATTTCATAATGCATCAAACTTATTATTATTTTAATTCATAAAATATTTGTTAAATGTCCTTATTTAAATCCTTAATGTATTTATCAACAATTTGATTATTTGAATTCATGAAATACTCGTCTATATTTATAGATTACTTTCTTACTATTTAAATTCATAAAATACTTTTTAATATTTAAATATATAAATACTTTACTTATTATTAAAATTCATAAAATACTTACCTATTATTTAAAATTTATAAAAATGCTTACCATACTAACTGCTGATTGGTCTGCAGATATTTCTCCTTCTTCACCAGCCATGATGCCATATCCTTCCCCCTTATTTTCAATGCCATATTCCTTTATATCCTCCCTTGTGAGGGAAAAGACATGTCATTTTAATATTTTATCATATCTTCCCCTTGGTGAGGGGCACGTCTCTTTACAGCCTAATCGCTGCCTTCTTGCTTAAGACAAAGCTTTTAAGATTTACTTTATTTCCTTTATGGCTTAACAACCATCGATGGCTATCTTCCTTTATTGGTCTATGCTTATCGTAGCCTCTAATGAATTTATCTTTTATTTGTTTTTTTGCCTGCTGTTTTAATGATTAGTTATTTAATGTCAATCGCTGCCCTTATTATCTTTTACTGTTGCATTCTATCTTAACCGTTGGCTGCTCATATATATATCATTTATGTTCATATTGATATATTGTGTTTCCTTATATTTATATATTTATTTTTGTATACATTATTATATCATAATAATAATGTTAAATTGTCAATATTTATTTTAATTGGTATATTATAATAATATTTAATATTTATATTTATATTTTGATTATAATCATAATATTATGAGTGACCATAGTTGCCGGGAGACGCAAGGTACTGGTACTGGTACGGGGACAGGGACGCCAATCAAATTAGGATACGTGAGTTAAATGAATAGGGAGACAGCTATTTTATATGTAAATGATTCACCAGAAATTTTGGGTATGGGGACTGGTACATTGTCTATGTTCCCAAAATGGAGTTTCCCGGCAACTATAATATTATCTTATGATAATTATGATAATAATAGCATTAAATCGCTATTATTTCTTTTTATATTTTTAATATGTATTATATTTATTTACTTTTTTTTTTGTATACAACAGGGATGTCCCTGCGACCCAGCCCAGTGGCCTAGCAGCCCATATCTTGGGTACCTAGGGCGAGTTGGGGTAAGACTAGTCCCCTATGGGTGGGATCCGCCGCCCGCAAGAAGTCCCACCTCTTAAACCCGGGAGCGGAGTCGAACCCGAGACCAATGGGGAGCAAACCCACTGCCCAAGCCAACTCTGCTACCCGTGCGGACTTATTATATTTATTTACTTGCTTTTCAATGCTGTAAATCTTAGTGTTACAATTTCGGGGACATGACATTAAAATATGTCATCAATGTGTCTAAGACTAGACTGACTTACACCAAGCAAGTTACACTCACCAACATCAGAATTGAATTTGTTTCAGACTGCCATTGACCCAGATAGCTACATGGTTGCTCCCTTCAAATGTAGAGAAGTTTCAAGAGTTATATACTTTCTACAGGCTCATGTTTATATTCTTAGTAAATATATTTAAATGTTCACGTTTTTAAAATTTCAGCTTCTTTTAGTTTGTTTAAGTTATTCTTAGGTACTTTAAACTTATTTGTAATTTAGAAATTCAAATATTAATTTTCATTTATTATTTTATTAGCTCCCCCGCCTGTCCCCCAATTCCACTGTTCCAAACTCAAAGAAACACTGGTAAATATGGATGCGATGTATCAAGTGAAATAAAAATATTACATAGCAGGTCCTCATCACACACTATTATCATCTGTCCAAGAGAAATAAAAAGTATAAATCCCAATTAGCTTATCAGTCTGCCTCCATTCAGCAAAGCTGCATGTAGTCCTGAATGAATGCAAGCTTGGTGAATTTTTCAAGATATGATTTTCTAATGCTACTTGTTAGCTTCTAAGATAGTAATATGAAGAACTGAATTTCTTAGTAGGCTTACCATAGTCCCTTTCTCAATGACAACATCAAAACTTTCACTTTCAAATGGAAGGCTTAACATGTCTGTTACTAGGACTTGTACACCTGTAAAAGAAAATATATGTTAAATTAGTTTAAAGCATGAAAAACTATAAAAGCTTGAGAAACAACAATACATTATATTTAATGAAGTTGTATGTTTATAGAAAGTTGACAAAAAGTAGCAATCCTTACTTGAAACTTTAACTAGAAAAAATCAACTGAAGATAGAACATACAAAAGAGCTCCTCAATCACAAACCATGAAGGCCCTTGGCTATCAGACGCTTCTGCATCTTTTCCACTGCAACAGATGAAATATCTATACAAGTAATTTGTGTAATGCCATCCAGGTATAATCCTTCACACATTTGAGAACTACCACAGCCAAGCTCCAATACCTGTTTCACTTATACCATCAGAATACCCCAATTTTAATATTAGCCACTAATAACTTTGACCAAAACATAGTAGTCATACTTCAGAATATCTACCATATGCCAGGCAAACCATACAACAAAGTTGTCAAGTCGTGTAGTCCAGATACTGTTATCCTATTTTCAAACACCAGGTGCATTATGGCATGAGAACACTTGTGTGTGCATCTCTGCAACTTCAAAAGATTTAAATAAACATAAAATAATAATTAGACCATAAGAACACCCCAATTTTAAAATTAGGCGCTAACAACTTTGACAGAAACATGGTAGTCATACTTCAGAATAACTGCCATATGTTACACAAACAATATAACAAAGTTGTCAAGCTGTGTAGGCCAGATACTAGTATCCTATTTTCAAAAACTAGTTGTGTTATGGCATGAGAACAGTTGTGTGTGCATCTCTGCAACTTCAAAAGATTTAAACGAACATAAAATAATATTATGCATCGTTACCAAAAGACAGACTCTGGTAGTAGTACAGGAGATGAGAACAGCTACCGATACCAGTACGCTGGTTTCAAAAAAGGTTGGTGACAGGTACTTGGACACGTTTACGTATGTATGTATGTATATATACAATGGATATCTTTAAAGAATGTTAAATACTAAAATATTGAAAATTATATAAAAAAATAGCATTTTAAAGTATTGAAATAGATTAATTATATTGATATTTGATAATCATCATAGAAAAAAAAATGTTTAAAACCATAATCACCTAGAGATGACAAAGAAACTAGGAGGGGAATTCCATTATTTTTAAAAACATGGTATGGGGAACCTTGGAGATGACTATATTTAAAATCAATTGATAAAACTTCAATAAATGTAAACATCTTAAGCCTTACTATTGTTCCACTTCATATTCTTACCTCTTTGGGATTTAATAAGAAAATTTTCTACCATAAAAAAAATACTTTTAAAATTTTGAGGAAAAAAAAAGGAAATTACCAGTCTATTAGTGTATTTGTTTAGTTCTTTTAACTTTTGTCAACTACATATCAGCACTCTGAGAAAATCCAATGTAACTTATGTGATATATCTGAGAAAGTTCTATTGGAAGTTTCCACATTTTCAAGGGATACTTATAAGAGACGTATAGGAGACACAATGAAACTTCATCATAAGTCTCCTAATGTCTACAGACGTCTCCATATAGGTCTCTGAGTCAGGGATATGTTTCCATTGTGAGAGATGAGTACCAAGGGTCAAGGTACAAGTCTTCTAGTAACTATTTAATTATACAATGGTTAAAAAAGACAATGCAAATGAACAAACTTAAAAAATGCTAGAATTTGTAAAGAAATAAAGCTTAATTTATACAGCCTTATAGGTGTAAGTGTCACACAACGGACTCAAGTAACCAAAATCACCTACAAAACCAAAAATAACCTTCTAGAAGAGTAGCAAGAAATGAATGCTTGATTATATAGTGCAATAAGATAAAAATGGATGGAATGATATACATAGGGATACATAATGTACAAAATGAGCCTTGCTTACATAGGCAAGGTGAAAGATAGGACAACATAGGATTATGAAAAGTTTCACAATCATATAATATGAGACACAAAAAGTGAATGACCTAAAGTGCCCATAAGTAAATGTAATTAAGTGTGGATACAACCTAGATGAGAACTAGTCAGGTAATATACCCCATTCACACCAACACCCACCCCACTAAGTGCAACTTAGGAACACAAACAAATGCAAGAAGTCAAAGATGGGTAACTACAAGGCTATGTTACGTACCCATGAATAAAAAAATCTCTCACAAACGAACTAACAAAAACCTTTAAAAAAATACCTTGCCAAAAGAGAGAACATGAATAAGAAAAAACCCCTCTCCAAAAGAGAAAAAACATGAAAACAAACATGTACAAGTGATGAAAGGACTCAATATGACCCCCCAAGGACTACATCCATCATGAATATACAATCAATAACCCCCATAGGAGAGAAAAGGTGAGACTATAGATCCCCCCAACAACAAAGTAGCTCCTAAGCCAATGGTGAATGCACAAAGATGAATATTGAAGAGTATCCAAGATCAGCAAACAACATTTCTCCCGCTGGGAAGAAACAAATCCAATGGTGTATGCAAAAGAAACTCCAACTCCAAAAGGAGAAATAAGGGAAGAAGTCTCATTATGGGTCCTTCTGAAAACTAGTCAAGTGTCCACATGCCACAGTCAAAGGATGTCACAATGCAATGAGGTGAACCCAATCTAGAAACCTGTGAAGACTCGGGAAGAACAGTCTCCACATACGAAGATGTGATAATAGATGTGTTGTAATTGACATCAAAGAGAAAATGGATATTCTCAAATGTGTCCTCCAAATTTGCAAGATGGGACTAACAAAACAAATCTGCAATATTTGTCAAGTGGTCATCCCACAAAGTTAATCTAAAAGACTATAATGATCTTGTTGAACAAAATTACTAAAAGATGAAACAACACTAAACTCTGAAGAAGCAAGAATAAGGGGAGTCAATCAATGATTTTGCACTAGGAATAAATGAAGGTGAAAGATCAACAAATGTCTCTGCAAGAGAAGAATAGAAAGAAACCTCATAATCATCATCATCAAAACATGCAAGGCTTTCCAAAGAAGCAAACTCCTTATCAATATCATGGTCATATGGTATATTGTCTAAATCATTAAGAGGTACAAGACAATGTGAAACAAGATCATCTGGGAATGGCCAAGTATCAAGGTCTCCATATATCTCCCAAACTTTTGTCCAAAGAGTACGAAGACACATTGTGTACAATGGTACTCCAAGTGTCATCATCAACATGCAAACCAATCAATCATAAAACATGATCATTTTGACATTCCAAACAAATTTTCTATGAAAAGTAGTTGGTTGAGGAACAGGATCATACAGATGCGACAAAAAATTAAGCCAAATGGATGCTTCCTGTCTCTTCATTGTTTATAGTTTTCCCTTTAAAAGGTGATTAAAAATAACGAAATAAAAAAAAAAACCATAATGAACTAGGATAAATCTCCAAATTACATAGACATGAAACCCTCAATTGATATTATAAACTCCCAAATATGATCAATATTGAAAATGAATCCCCCCCAAGCAAAATCAACCACCAATTTTAACAATGTCATGTCCCCGAAATAGAACACCAAAATAATTAAATGTTGAAATACAATAAACAAATAAAATAAACAACAGTATAAACACTAAAATATAAATATAAATAATTTAAATATTACTATAATAATAATCATAATATAATTAATTTAATATTATTATTATAATTATTATAATATAATAAACATTATAAGTATATATAAAGAAAACTAATAAATATATTAAAATAAACAATATAAATAGCAGTGATCATGTTTAATCAAGAGCAGGGATGAATATTAGTAGTAGGAGCAATAATTAATAATAGTAGTGAATCCCATAGTACAAGGAACAATGAATATTTGTAAACATCATAATAATAAAAATCATATTATCTGAAATTAACTATCATCGATTCCTAAAGCACATTAAAAAGCATCTTAAGGGAAAAAAAAAAAGAGAAACACCGATTCCTAAGATATATTAGTTATCATCAAAAGGCAGCACTATACCAAAAGGCACGATTAAGTGGGGAAGCAATCATTTTATTAAACCAAACAATGCAGCGATTCACCTTAGGATCAGCAACTACCAAGAGACACTACCCATCAGCAGATCGGGAATATTTAAAGGATGTGTAGGAACTTCCAAGGAGGCATGAAAAAAAAAAAAGAGGAACAAAACATTATACTCAGAGAAACAATAAATCTGAAATCGTCGAATGAGGGTACAGAAAATAAACTGCAGAGTGCAGATTTTCTGATGATATTTAGGGGGTTGTAAATGTCTGCTGAAACACATAGTGGAGTCAAAAGGGTGAGGAAAGACTCTCGAGGACGGGCCCATAAAGGGAGATCAATCCAAGTCAAAAAGGGGATGTAGCATCATGGCTGGGAGAAAAGGAAAGGTCTGCAGACCAATCAGGAATCAGAGATAAGTA
The DNA here is from genome assembly GCA_007258455.2 of Sequoia sempervirens. NCBI lineage: Eukaryota > Viridiplantae > Streptophyta > Pinopsida > Cupressales > Cupressaceae > Sequoia > Sequoia sempervirens. The sequence goes on along the minus strand of VDFB02129703.1, from coordinate 10,279 downwards.
TCTCGTGAATTTATTTAATTAGTTCCATAAACACATTTAGGGTTTAGATAAGGATATTTAATAAATACTTTATGAATTAAATAATAATAAGTTGATGCATTATGAAATTAGATATGCATTCAAATAATAGTGTAATATTAATTTATAATTATAGATATCAATTCTAATGAAGTTATCAATTTTTATTAACGTCATTTTGGAATAATAAGATTATGCATGTACTATTGATTCATATATCATTGCTAATATGTTATTGGACAACTAATTATAATTATATATATATACATGATTTATGATTGTCCAGTAATGATGCTTGCAGCAATTATTGAAGCTTATAGGTAATTATGGTGCCTTAATATAAGTATGGACATTAGATTCTTATTTGTTGGATTTACACTAACAATATCTTCTGAGTATTAAGAATAGATCGATTGGAGAGCAAAACAACTCAATCTAAAAATCAATAACATCTGGAATAGAGGTATGCATCCTCTCACTCAGAAATAATCAATTAATTAACATTTGTGCAGCAGTCCAATTTCCTGAGTTGGTGGTATGAGATCTGATTTGTAGTTATATGGTGCAGCATAATTCAGTATGAGAGATTATGATTATTTAAATAGATATCTAGGATACTAATGATACATTTTTGTTATGATTGGTTGTCATCTGATTTAAATGTTTTAGCCTTGATAGAGGAGGTTAAGGGCCTACTGAAGGGGAAACAGTATGTGGGTCACCCTCTAAGTACACCACCCATCTGGATGGCAAGGGCCACATGGGCCAAGAGGGGTGTACTGCTCTTGGGCTTAGAGGAAATGACTATCCAAGACACCCTACTGTAATTGCACCCTCAACCTCTCAATATGATTGAGCAATGATGGCTCTAGTACAGGAGAACGGCGGTAGAACACTACGCACACCACCCCATATGGATGGCAAGGGCCACATGGGGCCAAGAGGGGCATACTTGGACCTAGGGTTTCTTGGGCACCCTATCAGACTATCATACTCAAGGAGGAATGAATTAGGAAAATCCAAAGAAGATTCAATATGCTTACAAAATGATGTCTTATTTTATAAATGTCTACTAACATCTTTGCAGGTCAACAGGTAGTATCCCTAACCACGTTCTCCTTGATTTTCTTACATGCATGCTAATTAATATTATCTTGTAAATACTCTAACTTTGTTTTGTAGGAACCTAATCGTTCTATAAACATCCCCAACACCAAGGTAATCACTTGGAATTGATAAATTAGGGCAGATTTAGGGTTATCCCAAAAAGGGGACATTACAAACAATTTGTACCACAAATGAGCCAAAGTACCAAAATCTGGAAAATTGACATTGATAGATTTGTAGTGCTTTGAAATATCTTTCCAATGCCTATAAGAACTCCAAAATTAGATACTATAGGTGTAAGATATGGCTTGGTGAAGATTACAAACAAATTCAAGATTCAAACTCAAATATTATGCACCTACAACAAAATTTAGAAAAAATACCTATATCATTGTGAAGTGCTCGAAACTAGCTTTTTGTCAGCTATAAGAACATGAAAAACCAATACCCTAACGAAAACTTATGCCTCCAAGAAAAAAAAACCTCCCTATAGGCAAATAAAAATGGCCCCTTCACTACTAGGACAACAATTCGGCTGCATTCAAGCTAAAGAAACTAGTCACACCATTGACCTAGGCAAAGGCAACAGGAGAGCTCTGTTGGCAATGGGCAAGTGAAGAGAAGCCTATGGAGTGGCGATTACCAATGAGGCTACGTTCTATTATGGTAGGAGAGCGATGAACATGCCCCCTAGGGAAGTTGAGCTAAGTTATCGGTTCGTTTTTGGGTTCGAGTACGGGTACGTGGATTTAGTCAAAAAAAAATTTGGGGTTGCGTTCGTTTTGGGTACGTTAATACAAAAACATATAAAAATAAAAAATATATACATATTTACAGTAGTAATTAAGTTCAAAATACACCACCATATTAATAGTCAAATAACATAGCAAAAATACACCATCACTTTCATAGTCAATTTAATAATACAATACAAGGGCCTTCATACTCCTAATCTAATGTAAAGCCAATACATTTTTACTCAATCCTCATGCTATGGTTCAATGCTGTGAATCAGTAGAAAGGAGAAAAGCAAGGCAACCTATTTCTCATGAAGACCAAACACAATGCCATCTCAATATCCTAAACCATCACTTACAACAAAGATCTAGTTTCTATGGTGCTTAGAACATTCTATATTACTAGTACCACCATCAGAACATCTTTCCGAAGAGATGTGCAAGGATACTGGCATAGTTCACACCTTACTTCCACTGAGAACATTAGAATCTGCACTCAAAAGTTTAGGGAAGTCAAATGGACTATGTTCATATGTCCTCCCAAACAGTGATATCTTCCAAGTCCCAAATATAAATTCTAACAAAGCAATGAATAATCAGAGCTTCCCTTAACATCACCATAACACAAGATGCAAAGTTTACAAAGAGCACAAAACAATCCCATAAAGGAATATAATACACTTTACTAGTACCACCATCAGAACATCTTTCTGAAGAGATGTGCAAGGATACTAGCATAGTTCACGCCTTACTTCCACTGAGAACATTAGAATCTGCACTCAAAAGTTTAGGGAAGACAAATGGACTATGGTCATATGTCCTCCCAAACAGTGATATCTTCCAAGTCCCAATTATAAATTCTAACAAAGCAATGAATAATCAAAGCTTCCCTTAACATCACCATAACACAAGATGCAAAGTTTACAAAGAGCACAAAACAATCCCATAAAGGAATATAATACAGTTTACTAGTACCATCATCAGAACATCTTTCCGAAGAGATGTGCAAGGATACTGGCACAGTTCACGCCTTACTTCCACTGAGAACATTAGAATCTGCACTCAAAAGTTTAGGGAAGTCAAATGGACTATGGTCATATGTCCTCCCAAACAGTGATATCTTTCAAGTCCCAATTATAAATTCTAACAAAGCAATGAATAAACAAAGCTTCCCTTAACATCACCATAACACAAGATGCAAAGTTTATAAGGAGCACAAAACAATCCCATAAAGGAATATGATATAGTTTCTGATGTTGAATCTCCAATATTTTACTCGTGCCTAATTTGACTCAGCTACTCTTCATCAAATATCTTAGCCATCCTAAAGATACCAAAAATATTCGACACTTGAGAAACCCTAAAAAACAATCTGTTTTGTTGGAGAAAAATGTGAGCAAAGTTGAAATGAGAAAAAAAATCACAATTTACAGCCTTTGAAGGGAAAAAATTAGATAATATCCAAAAAAGTTGAAATGGATTTTGTCCGGGTTCGAACCGGAAACGAAATTTTGTACCCACGGTCACACTTTTGTTTCCTAGTCATTTCCACAAGCAAAATTGTATCCTAGACATTTTTGAACTGTTTATGTACCATATCTGGTACCAGTGTCGTTTTCATATCGTACCTGAGGTCATTTCTAGGCGTATCAATAAATTAGGAGTTAAGCAACCTCAAGCTAATCGAAACTAGAGGCTTTGCCCTAGGTGACCAAGAGCCACCACAAACCTTGCACAAAATTTAAAACAAACCTTTTCTTTTTAGAAATTTAAAACCATATATGTCCGCACCTAGCAAATGCAAGCACAACCCGTTGTGTAGGGAATATTTTGTGATATATGTTTCCAAATCTGATGCTGATAGAGGACAAAATATTCTAATGATGTCACTCTGTACAGATTTTGTAATACACAAAATTATTCTATCAAAATTTCTCAAACCCTCCAAAAATGGCCAAAAAAATTCTAACTCCAAACCCTAGTGTTTCATATGAAAATATAGATTATCAAGCCTTCTAGACTCAATGGTGAGGTTTGTATTACTCAAAAATGCACGTAGCAAAACTTCTTATCAAAATCACTCTCAAATTTGAGAAAGGGCTTATAGCTCTGAAGCTCTAATGTTATGTAATGTTGAGAATCATTATACTACTTTCCAGGAGAAATAAGGTAATGTTATTTGCCGATTTCCTGCAATGTTCTGTTTCAGATAAGAGTTTGCAGATTTCTGAGATTGATATGGGATCCTGGAAGTTGGTGCTGGGTATGCAAGTATCGATTGCTTGAGACAAGCAATCTCCAGGAAGGGAGGATTGTAATGTCCCTTTCCGCATAATGAATGCTTAAGAGGAAAATCTCTAACCTTTTCATTTCTGGAGGTTAGAAAAACAAATGTTTCTAAGGGAATATGAGAATACTAAATTTAAGGCCAAAAAACTAAAGTTCCAATTTGATATTATTTAATTATTCATGTTGAATAATATGGGGGCCACTTTTAAGTGAAGACTTCTTTATTACTAGGCGACTCTTCAAGGAGGTCAATAAATTAAAAAAATAAGCCTAAGTCTATAATTATGAAAGGGGGGCAATTTATTAAAATGGAGATAAGGAGTCGATGGCTTTTTGAAGGAAAAAATTAGCAACGAAGAAAAGATAAAAGGCTCGATTGGATTGTGGGAAAAATACGGAAATCATTCTTGATATTATTTTCTCTCAGCCGAGCCATGAAGGTGGTATTTTCCAGGATGAAACCCCTGGTTTTGAGGTGATTGGGACGAAAACCCCATATCATCAAGCATTTGCAACTTATTTAAGCATTTCGTGTCAATTCTGGGAGGTTGACGTGTTGCTCCTAGAAGTGAATCGATTCATTTGGTGAAGACAAATATAAATGGCACCATATCTCTCGCGAGAATAAGAAAGCATATATAATATCGAGTCTATTAGAGCTGCTAGTATTAAGAAATCAAGTCAACATTAAAGGAGACAGAACATAGCAATTTCATAAGGAGGTCGATTGAATTCTAAGAGGCCGACTTCATCAAATAAGACAAAGATCAAATTGCCAGATGGAAAAAAAAAGACAAACTACCAGTCAGCAATTTGAGACAATATTGTCAAAGGTTTATTTTAAAGAAATCGCATATATTGCAGGAGTCAAGCCAAATTATTTCTGTCGTTGCAAGGGTGTGTCATCCCAAGAGTGGGTCACTGTCTTTTGAAGGGTTATTCAGGCTTGTCTTTAGTTCATTCTTCATCCATGAGGGTTGGCAGAGACTGTAATAGTGTGTCAGGCGAATGAATAAAAGATTTTTGTAGATGAAAACATTCTGAAACATTCTGGAAGTAGCTCGAGTTTATCCTTGTTCCCTGGCAGCAAGATTTCCAGGTCTGGATATATCTTGTCATGTATTCTGAAGTTATTTGGACTGTAATATGCTAGGATAATGTGCTGTGTTAAAACTGCTACGGCTGCACATGTATACCAGACTTGGTTGAGTTCAAAAAAAAATTATCATTTAAACTCCTATTTCAGTTGCTGCATGAAGCCAGTGCTTTTATAGTCAGACTAGTATAAAGAACTCATCATTATAATGTTGTTTCAGTCTGTTCAAATAGTTACAACGAATGAATGTACTGCTAATGACAGAAAATGCCAGAAATCTGAAAGTGTTTAATTACTACTCATGTCTTGATATTCACTACTATTGAATAATATTATTTTCATGCACATTCTTGATCGCCGTTTGATAAAACGAGGAATATCAAACTGAAACAATCAAAAATTTCACATCAATCGGAAAGGGGTTCTTACAATGGTATCAGAGTTGGTGATCTTGCCAGTCTGTTAGGGTTTCAACGTTGCATGTTAGTTTGGAGGATACCTAAATGATTGCATGTGGCTTTACAGTCAATTGGTGAAAGTGGGTTATTACATGTTAGTTGATTTGATTCTATGCACTCTAGAGAGGTAAGATCACACAGATATTTCACTAGAAGTAGGTCAGGACAGCAAGAAGAAGGGCCTGATTTTATCCCAGCTAAAGCTAAGACAAGTGAAAGAAGAGTTGAAAGCTCACCAAGGGATTTGAATAATCGGCTTGATCATTTCTTGACCACCTTTGCCCAACGGCAGCAACAAATGCTACAACAATTCCAAGATCATATGATCACAGCTATGGGTCAAATGAGAATGGATCGTGTAGGATCGAGAAGATCAAGCAATGATCATAGCAGAAGTGATGATGGACAAGGATATCAAGATAGAACAGCCTCTAATGCTGTTAGGACAGCTAGCACAAGGTTTAATCGGCCTCTACGTCCTACATTTGTGCCAAGGCGAAATGAGGAAAAAGCAATTCCGAAGTTGGAGGAAGAGACAAACATCACTGATGATGTCATGGTGGCCTATGATAAATACAGGGCTCTCCCACCTGATGTACAACAATTAATTAATCTGAATCAGTTTATGAACCAGCGGAAAGATAAGACCAAAGTCAGATTGGAGAGGCAAGATAGGGATCTCAGAAGACAAACCGGTCAAGGCACTCAACCTAAGGAATACAAGGAAGCATTGAATAAGATTCCTTTACCGACCTTCAATGGAAGCAGGAAGATAAGTGCCAGATGAAGGGTGCATAAACTTGACACATTGCTTTCCTTGAAACCTATGGAGGAAGAAAAGGCTATACAATTTGCTATGATGCATCTAGAGGGTGTCACATATGATTGGTGGCACCATGGGTTGGTATCATAGGATCATGCCTTGATACATTCATATGAGGAGTTTGTCAATAAACTAATAGCACGCTTTGACCGGAAGGATGTTGAGGTTTATTACAGGGATTTGGCCCAACTGAAGCAGGTTGGTCATGTTGAGGCCTACATCAATGAGTTCCAGAAAATAGCAGTCATGGTTCTTGATAAGACTGAGAGGCGAGTTGTTATGTTGTTTGTCGAGGGTCTAAGTGACAGATTGAAGGGTTTAGTGAAAGCTCATAAGCCTAGTACACTACATGACGCCATTGGCCTAGCCCTTGATTTGGAGTCTACACCTCAGCACCAAAAGAATAATTTCAAGGATAAAAAATCAGAACAGAAGTCAGATGGGGGAAAACCAGATCAGCCCAAGCCTACGCAACCTATGCTGGATTTTGAAACAAGGAATGAGCTACGTAGGAAGTTGTGTTTTACTTGCAAGGAACTGTGGGACTCAAATCACAAGTGCCTTGGAAAAGGCAAGCTGCATTACATAGAGGTCTACTCCGACACTGATGAGGAGGTTGACACGAGTTCAAATAGTGATCATAAAAAGCAACCACACAATGATACCAACACAGGAGATATAGCTCATGGTACTATGGCGGCACTATCAAGAGTTCCTAAATATCACATCCTTTTCGAGTGAGAGGAGTTGTTAAGGGACAGCGGGTCACTTGTTTGATTGACAATGAAGCTACTCACAACTTCATTGACGAGGGATTGGTTGTGAGGAAGGGATTGCAGGCTAAGGAATTTCCAGGTTTTAGAGTTATGATGGTTGACGGATTTAAAATGAGTTGCACTAAGAAGGTTCCTCAATTGAGTATGCAATTGAATGATTATGTGGTTACTAATGATTTTTATGCATTTGGGATTGGTGAATCTGATATTGTTTCGGGCATTCAGTGTTTACAGTCACTTGGGAGATTTATCCAGGATTTCCAGCGGATGGAGTTAGAGTTCACAGCGGATGGGAAGAAGATTGTATTGAGAGCTTTAGCAGATGGCGCTCCAAGTGTAGTGACAGCAAAGAGGATGGAGGCTCGTTTTATGGATGATGAGGTAAATGATTCTACATGTTGCATGACTCTTTCACTTCCATTTATGAGTCATCATCTTTATGAGGATTTTGGGAGCATGGTAACCAGAGTAGCGCAGCAGTCTTCTGCGAAGACAAAGGTATGTGATGATGAGTTTTTTTATTACATGTTGAGAATCATTATACTACTTTCCAAGAGAAATAAGGTAATGTTATTTGCAGATTTCCTGTAGTGTTGTGTTTCAGATAATAATGTTTGCAGATTTCTGAGATTGATATGGGATCCTGGAAGTTGGTGCTGGGTATGCAGGTATCGATTGCTTGGGACAAGCAATCTCCGGGAAGGGAGAATTGTAATGTCCCTTTCTGCATAATGAATGCTTAAGAGGAAAATCTCTAACCTTTTCATTTTCGGAGGTTAGAAAATCAAATGTTTCTAAGGGAGTATGAGAATAATTAAATTTAAGGCCAAAAAGCTAAAGTTCCGGTTTGATATTATTTAATTATTCATGTTGAATAATATGGGGACCACTTTTAAGTGAAGACTTCTTTATTACTAGGCGATTCTTCAAGGAGGTCAATAAATTAAAAAAACAAGCCTAAGTCTATAATTATAAAAGGGGGGAGATTTATTAAAATGGAGATAAGGAGTCGATGGCTTTTTGAAGGAAAAAATTAGCAACGAAGAAAAGATAAAAGGCTCAATTGGATTGTGGGAAAAATACGGAAATCATTCTTGACATTATTTTCTCTCAGCCGAGCCATGAAGGTAGTCTTTTCCAGGACGAAACCCCTGGTCTTGAGGTGATTGGGACGAAAACCCCATATCATCAGGCGTTTGCAGCTTATTTAAACATTCCGTGTCAGTTCTGGGAGGTTGACGTGTTGCTCTTGGAAGTGAATTGATTCATTTAGTGAAGACAGATATAAATGGCACCAAATCTCCCGCGAGAATAAGAAGGTTGATTGAATTCTAAGAGGCCGACTTCATCAAATAAAGTCAAAGATCAAATCGCCAGATGGAAAAAAAAGACAAACTACCAGTCAGCAGTTTGAGACAATATTGTCAAAGGTTAAACTTTATTTTAAAGAAATCGCATATATTGCAGGAGTCGAGCCAAATTATTACTGTCGTTGCAAGGGCGTGTCATCCCAGGAGTGGGTCGCTGTCTTTTGAAGGGTTATTCAGGCTTGTCTTTAGTTCATTCTTCATCCATGAGGGTCGGCAAAGACTGTAATAGTGTGCCGGGCGAATGAATAAAAGATTTCTGTAAATGCAAACATTCTAAAACATTCCGGAAGCAGCTCGAGTTTATCCATGTTCCCTGGCAGCGAGATTTCCAGGTCTGGATATATCTTGTCATGTATTCTGAAGTTATTGGACTGTAATATGCTAGGATAATGTGCTGTGTTAAATCTGCTACGGCTGCACATGTATACCAGACTTGGTTGAGTTCAGAAATTATCAATTAAACTGCTATTTCAGTTGCTGTGTGAAGCCAGTGCTTTTATAGTGAGTCTAGTATAAAGAACTCATCATTATAATGCCGTTTCAGTCTCTGTCAAATAGTTACAATGAATGAATGTACTGCTGATCACAGAAAATGCCAGAAATCTGAAAGTGTTTAATTAGTGCTCATGTCTTGATATTCACTACTATTGAATAATATTATTTTCATGCACAATCTTGATCGCTGTTTGATAAAACAAGGAATATCAAACTGAAACAATCAAAAATTTCACATCATTCGGAAAGGGATTCTTACATCAACCATCATCCATAGAAGAAAAAAGTTATTCACATCCAAAGATCCAACTTCTCCAATGTAGAAAGCAATAGTTGGAAGACATGCACTTCACTCACGGACCTACAGTTTGCCTACTTGGTCCTCAATGGGCCACATTATAGCCCATGACAAAAACATTTGCCACACATAAAGGCCCCATCAAGCTTTTTGCACCATGCAATGTTTTCTCATGCGTGCTTCTACAATTGCAAACAAAGCCAAGGGAGAAGGTTTTGAAATATTCCTCCCTTACTACAACAACACATAACAACAATTACCAAATCCAATGCTTCACTTAGGTCACTAGCACCACAAAGCCAGCCTCAATAGGGTCATGTCACCACTTCTACAACCAATACGGAAGTATGACTAGAGATGTTCGCTACATGCAAGAAATTGTGCCATAACCCAAGCAACACTACTAGCCAGTTGGAGGAAATATACATCCTCTACCATGTGACTTTTAGTTGCATAGCTTCTATTGACAATTGTACAAACGATTCACAAAACATCTATGCACCACAATAGATCAATCAACATCTTAACATACAAATCTGTGCGAACCATGGCATTCAAACCAATCAACACAATAACATCTGAGTGCATCTTTACAAAAGGCTAGCCTCTATAACTTTGAACTTGTAGTAGGCCAAATCTACGTCCACATCAGAAGCTTACAAGTCTCGTCAAGACTATAAGCACATGGAGCCTCCATAGCTTCATGCTAATGACCGAGCATTTGGTCTTACTAAACCAAGACTCGCCATGCCAAACAAATAACCATGCTAAAGTGCTTTTCAACAACACCCAACAACATCTTGAACAATACA
>VDFB02129702.1:0-11680 GCA_007258455.2 Sequoia sempervirens | reverse complement strand
CTCCCCCTCTTTTCACATTCTCCAAAATGTGCTCAAGCTTCCTCCATTCACATCTTGACAAGTGGCACTTTCCCATTAGATGTTGAATGATCCCACATTCATCAATTTTACTCATTTCTTCATCTTGCTATTCTATTTATAGAAGGCTTCTCTTTGTATTTTGCATCCACAACTTAAAGAAAAGTTACTCTATTCACATTGAGAGGTAATTTTATCCATTTCATATCAATTGTTCATCATTTTCATGGTTTCATAGCAAGGTTATGCCAAAATTTCATCAAGGAGCTTCAATCATCCACAAATCTTCATCAAAGCTTGCATAGGAGTTGGGAAAGGGCCAATTTCCACATCAAATTGGCACCAATTCCCCCATGGGATCAAGAGTTTGCATGCCTAATTATGATTTATTTTCTTTATTTTGCGTTCTTCATCTTCATTTCCTATTTTGAGCATTATTCATGGATTTCATGGAGAATCTTTCTTATTACTTGCATTGGATCTAACTATGTGTTTGTTTTGTTGTGTTCATGCAGGTATAGGATTGCGGTTCACATTTTGGCGCTAGAAGGGGGCAAACCAGAAGTTTAAATCACATTTTTTTCATCAAATTTGTGCCTTTTTTTTTGTGTATACAGGAAATTGCACCACTCACAGTCCAACGGCACCATATAGCATCACTATCAGTCTAGTAGCTCTATGTAATACTACTTCAAACTCCATACAAAGCCACCAAAGTCCAGTGACGCCATACAGAGCCATTCACAAGTCTAGTAGTGCCAAATAGTGCTACTCTAAGTCCAGCGGCACCATATAGCACCGCTTCAAACTCCATACAGCGACACTTATACAGACAGAGCCATTGGACTTTGTTGATTTTTCACTCAAACTTAAAATGGTCATATGTTGGTCAGTTTTTGGTCTTTTCCAGACCTTTTTTTTTTAAATGGGGTAGAATTTCATAATCTATTAAATGGTATAGGTGTTTCTCAACTTTGATAGAGTTAAAATTTTCAAATTTTCACCTAATGTCAAATCACAATGAAACTTGGTCTAAATTTTAGGATTTTTATTCTTAATCATTTATCTAACCCTCATATCTTCTTGTTTCTTGATTTCATCTAACATTTGGAGCTTGTATTGAAGGTTTTAAAGGATCATGGAGCATGGAAGTCAAAGAAAAATAATTATCACATGATTGTAACAAGTGTTTTTAAACACTTTGGTAGCAATTATAATCCCATTCTTAAGGCTTTGTTATCTTCAAGTTTTAGGACTCACTAATTTCTTTTGGGCTCTAAAAAGAACAATACAAAATCTTTCAATTTTGCTACAAAGAGATTAAAAAGAACCTTAGACAAATTGACTAGATTTCGTTTGAGGCTAACAAATTGGACAAGGTAATCTTCACATTTCCTTTAGTGCTTAAAAAGAATTCACTTTTGCTTTGTTGTCTTAAAATGAATAAGTGCTACTTTTTTTTGAGATTGCTTACTCAAATTAACACCATTGAAAAGACATATGCACTTCTCTCGCACCTCATGGATATCTTGAGAATCAAAAGGCTTTTTGGTGGTCTTATGTTGGGATAAAGTAATTACCTCCACATTTCATTTTGGGGATTAAAATTGAACAAAATATCTTGTGAGTGTGAGTGGAATATATTGCATGTGTTATCCCTTTGTTTCTAAACAAAGGTTGATTGAACTACAGATATGTTTGCTCACTTTTGTTTATCTTAGAGGGCCTCCCTTGGGGAAAAAGTACTCACCCAAGGGAACAACCCAACTGGTCACACACTAAAGCCAAGTGTATTTCCAACTGGGATATAAAAGTGGGTACTAGAACAAAGGCTAGTATCATGTCATCGGCTCTGATGAGAAGGGAAACAATGGTCTCTTGCCTCGATGGGTCAACTCCTACAAACAGAAATTCTGAATTAAAACCCTTGATGTAGAAAGGCCAAAATCCCTATCTATTTGTTGGTGCAAGAATGGTTGTTTTGAAGCTGCCCCACACTTTTATCGTTTTTAGTAGAAATGGAAAGTACTCCATGGGAGTTTAATAGGTACTGGTGCTTGGTTGCCCCGTATAAGTGAGTGTCATGGAGGAGAGCTAGTGGGGTCAAGCATCTAACCATTCGCTAAAAATAAGTGTAGCTCGACTTGTCCAAGTGGCGACTCAACCAATATTGTCTCAAATATCCATAGGGTTATACTTCTTGTTGAAATAATAACACATTTCTTGATCGAAAACATTGGAAAACAAACATTTTAACATGAGCATCAAATCTTAAACCCTTTAGGAGAAGCAAATATCCTTGAACGAATTCATGTGCCCTTGCTTTCCCTTGGGATTCATATCCTTAGAGGTTTCTAGGCACTTGAATTTTATCTCAATTTTCTCCTACTAAAGTAAACAATAGGTAACTTTTTCTTTGATTTCCTCGATTTCCACATGATACACTTTTTGGTATGAGAAGAGGTTAAAACATTAGAAATCTAGTTTCAAAACCTTATCAAGAATTATTTGTGGTAAAAAGAAGTCACTAAGAAAAGTTAAGAACAATTGGACCCCACACATGTGCTTGGCATCTTTTGGTGATATGGTTTTCATGCAAACATTTGTCTTTTGGTTTTGAACTACTCTTAGAGAAAAGCATGTTCTTCAATATCTTGGTCTTGTAAACAAGTCCTTCTTAGGTTCATTTAGGATCAAAATCAAACACTTCATCCACCCCAAACATTTATCATCTCCATCCCACAAAAGAGTTTTGGAAACATCATTATCTAGACTTGGGTACACTCTTAAACCAAATCAAAATCACTTGTTTAGTAAGGTGTGTTTGGATGAATCCTTCCTCACACACTTAGTTAGATTATCACATCTTTGAACAAGTTTATCCTAAATATCACATATAACATCTTAGGGTTTATAGGTTCATTATCCAATCAAAACTAATCAATATCAAATCCTAAAGTCTAGCATTGATCCAAAGTTCCTAAAAATTCAACACACATATCATTCACCCCTTTCATCCTTCATCTCATCATTGGTCCTAAACACCGTAGAGGTCACTTTTGCAACAAAGTAAAAACACAAGAAGAACATGGAATATAAACTTGCTCCATACATCATGAATAATCCATATCAACTAAAATTTCAAAGCCTTACAATGTCGATTGATTATCAAACTCACATTTATACAATTTGTACATGGGATCAGTATCCCCTACAAACCTCAATGGTACAAAAAATGTGATTATACCCAATCTAAATCTTGGAACACCTTTTCCAATGGTAGATTTAAATCCAAGTCCAAACTTACAAATCTATCAAATAAATACTCAATGCATGAGTCTTCAAAAAAACCACATTATCCCACCAAATCCATACATTACAAATGTGAATATACCAAGTACAAATAAACCAAACATAAACATTTTGAATCCACACTTGGTAAAATTTTGGATAGATATGTTTGCAAATCACATAAATGTTGTTCAAAATCCATCACACCCATATGTACCTCTCACCTTTCATAATCCTACTAACCCATCATCATCATTCCATGCAACCCCTCAAACCTCTCTCCCTATGACCTCACAAGGAGAAGCTGACTTATTTGGACCAAGGGGTATTTTCATCAAACATCATCATTTCCCCAAGGGAGCATGCCACTCACTTCCTCACCACTCCCACACTTTCCATTAACATTTGTATCACCTCTTGGTTTGGAGCTACCTTTGCTACCACCGCTCATCCAAAACATCCCCTCAATCATCAATCAAGGCATCATACCAAATCCTCCTCCCTTGCCATCGATATCGCAACAATAGATGGCAACCAACACATCATCTATCATCCTTCAAAACATGGTCTCTCAAGGATGCACCATCCACCACTCAAATCTCAATCATCAATACAATGGTACCTCTTATCACCACAACAAGCACTATTTCAAAACCACCTCCACCACCACCACCACCCAAAAACTCAATATCAAAACCAATACAACATTACGTTGTTAATCAGCAGGCTTCTTATCGTAAGGCACCTAACAAAACCAGCTGACAAGTTGCACAACTAGTTTTCAACAAGATGGAGAAGCTGCTCAAGCTGCTCAAGCCACACTACAAGCCCAACAAGCAAAAAGCCCAGGGCTCAAGTGCAAGTGAAATCAAGTTCAATACCAAGCTTCCACAATCAAATTGCTGCCCAAAATCCCAACAAAATGTTAATGACTCCATGTATCGATCCAAGTCAACGATCACATGATCAAGACCTATCCATCAATGAGCACCTTGAAGATGTTTCTACCTCATCTAAAGATCAAATCAACATACATCAAGAGTCACTTTTTGATCATGATAATAATCCCTCAACACTATCCGACAATGATCTATTTCAAGGAGTGTTAACATTATTTGATCCTGTAATCAACAATACATCGACCAATGATGATGTTGAAAATGTCTCTACAATCACCTAATAATTAATTCATTGATTGAATGATACAATGGTGGTTAAGGAATGCTTAGATGGATCGAATGAAAGAATGAATAATTGAAATGGATGTGTTAAAAATGAATAGAAAATCAGTGTATTTATACACACTATTCCCTCAATTTCCCTAAAAAAATACATCAATAAGCTAACCTTGGTCTTAATGAATAAAAAACCCTAAGTAATTCAATTCTTATTTTGTATTTGTGCCAAGAGTGACTCATTTCAACCTGGTGAATGGGTCCCACCAAGGTATCATGGGTAAGTGCATCAGTGAAATTAAGTTGTTTCTTTGGAATACGTTTTTCGGTTTGTACTTAAAAATACAATTTAGCTGGCGAAATCAAATAAAGTAACAACAGTTATGGGCGAAAGGTGATTCTGGCGATGAAAAGTCCAGAAAAAAGGGATCTTTTCATAAAGACCTACAACATACCCGTAGTACCGAAGACCTTGGTAAGGATAAAACAATGGGTATGGAAGTAAATTTATGTCATGGCATTCCAGAAAAGTGAAAAATTAAGCAAAGTTCACAACATCTCTTTACAAGACATCATTAAGTCTTACCGATTCATAAAGATTCAAGACCCACCGTGAACAAGCAAGTGGCCAGGATTACAACATTAAATCAGCGCAAAAATCGCCTGGCACGAAAGGAGGGGACAAAACAAGAAAAGTAAAAGGGTACTCATGTCCATAGTTAACCTCTACACTTTTAGTGAGAGAGGATGAACCTACTTAAACCTCACAAAGAAGTATAAATGCATAATTTGCAGAGGGGGTCTGGAATATGTACCAATGAAAAAAGTTTGGTGGCAGGAGACAACAACAATCAAGAGGGATGATCAAGCCCCTAGGATCATGATCCCATGGAAAATAAATCATAAGCACAAAGGAACACACATGAAAGTGAAGAATGAAGGAAAGGAGAGAAAGCTTTGATCATTTGTCCATATCATTGTGGATTAGATCTAGGCTTGTTTGTTTGGAACAACAAATGTGTACTCAACTGGAAATGTGTCAGAACCAAGGAATGTAGAGGAGAACTTAGAAGATATCATAAATAAATGTGCAGATGCACATCATAGAACCTTGAAGGGATTAAAGGATGTTCAAACTTGTGAAGAAGAAGCATAGAACTTAATATCATACTTCCTGAAGTGGTCTAGTTGCAACAAAGTACAAAGCATGAAATGGATCTGATTGAAATCCAAATAGGCACTCAAGCATATGTTTATGATTTAGTAATTGCTAGGAACAATTAGAAGTGGTCTTACATTACGTAGCTACATGAAAATTTATTTACCTTATAGAATCAGAGGATAGAGACAATCAAACAATATGTGGCACTAAGGGACTTAGTAAAGATAAAGCACACTCCTATATCCAGTGGCCTTTCTAGCGTTGATAAACTACTATAAATAAACCTCATCCCCAACACTATTGAAGAAGCGAAAGAGTCTCTAACGAAGCTTGAACTACTTTGTAGTACTCTTGTAAATGCAAAAAGTTCTTGGGAAGAAGGAAAATCTACTTGGCAGGATACTATGAAGAAACTCAAGGGATCTACATCTTTAGGTTGACATGTCTTTCCTTTATGGTCATTGTTTTTCCTTTTGAAGAAGATATATATATATATATGTCCAAGGGAAGCATATTGGTCCCCTACATGACCTTTTCCACTAATGTCAAAGGGGGAGAGATAGTGGGAAGAAGAAAAAAAATATTAATACATTTTAGATGGTTGGAAAAAGTTTTTTGAAAGTCAAGGTTAATTATGAAAGGGGGAGTTAAGCTTAGAAAGAAATAAGTTTTGATTAATGAAATGGAAATTTTTTTTGATATGCATGTTACCATCAATGACAAAGGGGGAGATTGTTGGAATTTTGGATGTTTGTCATTGTTGATGCAGTTTGGCAACATAAGCATGATATGTTCATACATTGGTTGATTTAGCTGACTAAGTGTTGTCATTGATGTCAACATTGTGGGGAAATTTCTTGGTGTCATTTTGTATATCACTAACTATACCGTAAAAAAGTCAGTTCTCCATCAGGAATTGGCTAAGGGTTAGTGCAAGATCAAGGGGTCCAAACTAGGGCCATTATGGCAAATGAAATTTAGGAAAATAGAGTTAGGCAAAACTCGAAAATTAAAATTCTTTTCAAATAGGTTAGTTAACATAATTTGAAAAAATATGTTAAATAGAATTTGTGTTAAATTTAAGGTACTTTCTTTGCATAGTAGTCATTTTTGGAAAAATAAAAACTGGCTCTCTTGGTACTAAATTTTTAAGAAAAATAAAAAAGGTGTATGTCTGACCAACCTAAGTACAAGTAATTTTTTTTTTTTGAAACTTTCAATATAAGTAGAGGACACATACCACCATGTGCCACATTTTTTTGGTAATTTTTTTTTCAAGTAAATAATTAGTTATGATTTTTTTATTAGAATTTTTTTTAAATATTAAAAGTTGTTTTTTCTGACCACCATAACTTGGTCAAAAATTTATGAATTTTTTTTTTTGTTTTATCTTATATTATTGGAATCATATAATGTGTTGCATCCTTTGTATTTGAAAAATGCAAATTTTTTTGAGAATTACAGATTTTTTTCAATCAACCTATCAAGAAGGAGTTTAGTCATAATGCATGTATAAAATAAATAATAGTTATCTATTAAATTCAAAATAAGGCATATCTTATATTGGTGGAAAGCTAGAAATTTTCTCAATAATCCCTTTTTCTTTAATTAAATTTGGATAAAAAAAATTGTTAGCCCCTTTTTTGTCATATCGTCACTTTTTGAACTCCATGATTCTACACTCACCCATAAGTGCTCTCTTTTGATGATGTCATTTAGTACGTTAGTTTTTGGGTTCAGACTTCACTGCAAGAAGAGGTATAACTCTAAGATTTTAACAATATCATTATGACTGGCTTATACAACTATATTAAATATTTCATGATGTTTTGTGAAGCTGACTAGAAGATATCAATGACAGAGTTCAACTCTAGGTATATCACTGTCATGTCTTTGTTCAATGTATCAGTGGGGGAGATTCTAAATTTCCTTGAGAAGATTTTTTTGTGCTGTGGCTCTAAATATAGTCTCACTAATGTTGGAAAAATGAGAATTTGAGGAAAGATATATTCTCGAAGTTGCGTGTATTGGGAAGCATATATATGATTGGAAGTCTTTGTGATTAGGTCCAATTGCTAGTTGATCGAATACATGATATGTGTTGAGAAGATTAGATATACATTGAAGATGTTAGTTTGATCTATTTTATATCCATATCAACCTAAATTAAGTATTTCACATTTTTCTTGGGCATGAAGATGATTTTGAATCATGTGTAGTGTTGATAAAAGCTACTTTGGATTATTTTTGTTTACATCTAATTAGGCCAACCTAATTGATGTGTTCAAATGTAATTGGGTATATATATATGAGATATTTTAGAGTCGAGAATAGAGATGAGTGAGCATAATGGCATACCAGCTGTGAGTGGTCTAATATCATGTGAACATGTGATTCTAGTGATGAGAGTTCAGAATTGTAGCAAAGTTGTTGAGTGACTACTAAGTAGAGAAATACATCATATTTAGAGCTTCAAAGGAACTAAAATACAACACAAGGAAGGTGCACTTTGTATCAGTTAATTCTTTGGTAGTGATCCATTTTTATATTGCATTGAACTTTGGTTGTGAGTCTTATAAGAATAGTGTGTCCTGGCAGTGATCCCCTATAATATACATCTGGTTATAATATATTGTGAGGTAATCCTCATTGTGGTTTTTCCTATTTTTAGTTTTCCACGTAAACATCCTGGTGTTCATGTGTTTTATGATTTTTTGGATGATTCACACCTTCATTCTTTATTTGTGTTAATATGTTTTGGGGATTGGATAAGTTGTGTTCAAAAGTTTAATAGAATACTTATTCACACCCCCTTTCAGTATTTTGAATGTTCAACAATACCAACCAAGTGCATCAAACACCTTGAGAGTGTTGAGGCATCCTAATGTTTATTGGTTTTTTGAGAATCTCTTCATACACTAGATACATTGTGACCTTGGTCTTCTATACCTTGGTGCATAATATTCATTTCTATATGAAAATAAGGATGATCTTCATATGCTAGCATAATAAAGCATTATAAATAAATATTTATCCAGATCTCATCATCCATTGTCTTCATTTCATCTCATTACTTTCTCCTTTTCTCTTTTCTTGCATCTATTTGTATTACATGATAATTTAAACCTACACATTATGTTATGTGCTTTGTATCCTTAGATGGAAGAATCCTTCATAACATTATTATGTGATTCCAAAAAATAACCTAATTTTTATACTTATCGATTGAGATAATTCTAGGCACCCCCTAAGAGTGAATAATACGTAAGTGTACCAAGATGGTCGCACTTTTGTGGCCAAACAAGAAAAAAAAAAGCCATAACACGAACGCATTATAACGCATTCGCGTTATGGCTTTTTAAAAGCAAAAAAAAAAGTGAATCCAAATATCATTTCTCATTTGGTTTTTTCTGTGTTTTAGTTCTCTACCACTAAAAACCTGTTATACATCAGCCGCGTTCTTGGAGAGGTGATTTCTTCAAAATTCATCAACAACAATTGGATTTCTTCACAAATATGGTGCCATGACGACGAAGAGATGCAAGAGGTAAGTATTGTTTGGTATTTGTTTCGAATTTGTTAGTTTTAAATTGATTTTGTTTGTTTTAGTTTAGAAATGAATGTTTTTTTTTTAATTTGTAGGAAATCCTCAACCAAATCAGCCTCAACAAAATCAGCCTCAATAACAAAATCAACCTCCCCCACCATTCTCTCAATACCCTCCTAGCACTCAAGAAAATTTGAGGAGTGAAATTGAAAACAATAGAAAAGAAATTGAGGATCTTATTAGTAGGTTGAGTGATCAAAATTCTTCAACCACAAAAAGAATACATCTAGCAGATTCATTGAAGGATTTGTTAAGAAATGTAAATGCAATTACCCAACAAATATCTGGATGGCAAAATAGGAGGCAAACATCGAGGGCATATTATGCAGACAAATTATCATATAAACAAGTAAAAGATTTAAAGATTACTAAAGGCTACTTGTGTTTCCATTCAACGACCCCAGAACAAATCAAATCTCACCCCTCATCGCAAAGAGAGTTTCCTCATTCAAATAAGTTTCCACCGCAGAGCTTCACAGTGAACCATTTTATGACGATGGTATATGGTCTTTGATTACCCACCGTGCAATAACTGTGAAGTCCCCCAATATTTTCTTAGGAAATTATACTGGGAGTTTGTATTGAACCAAATCCCAAATTATTTTGATATGAAGGAGTTTCAGGGGAGAGGTGGGGGGTCAGCACAGGATAGGCCTGGTGCACAGCCGGATCCTACACGACAGGGGAGATGACCTCTCACTAGGCCGCCTCATGAGCAGATTGCGATGCCGGCAGTTGCAAAGGAGAGTGCTGATGTAGAGACTTTGCAGGTGATCACATCCTTGACTTGGAGTGTCATCCACCACACTAGCCCCATTGTACAGCGCAATCCAGGGGAGTCTTCAGGTGGTGGCCTTCGAGGCCATGTGTGTCGATCTTGCAGAGCCACTTGTTCGTAGAGGACCTCACCGCCCTCAGAGGGTGCCGTGATCCCACATGCTTCTACGCTTAACCCGATCCATATGCATCTACGGGGATGGAGAGGGCGGTTGACATTCTACATGATGCATATGGTATTGATAGTCAGGTAAAATTGAACATGTTCATTGAATTTAGTTTATTAAATTTTAATTGTCAAATGCAAGATTAACTAATTTAGTTTTATTATTTTAATAAAATTGTAGGGTCACAGTGTTGACCCTGGGTTACACCAGTTAATCTACTTATTTTTTTAGTACACCTATCAGTTGGGTATGTAAAGTTAGTAAAAAATTATAAATTTATTACATGTTAATACATTGTTTTATGAATGGTATTTTAATACGTGATTTTGGATGTTGAACAAGGTGTTGTTGGAGGTTTCAAGGAAACACCTCCGAGTGCGAGTAGATTTTCTCAAACTTTCACTGAGGTAATATAGAATAAAGAGAACTTAAAGTTAATGAATTCTAAGTTTAATCTAGATTTGTGTATATATAGTCATAAGAGTATATGGGTTCACTAGGCTATTATTTGAAATCTTTTAAGAATGGTCCTACCATGATTGTTTGTCTTAGAATTCCTACACTAGCAAGCTATATATAATAAAAATTTAACATGGAACTGACAAAGGTAGAGCTACATTCTACTCCATCCTATATATTTTTGTGATGTCAACGAATCCAAGAATAAGACTATGTATGTCCCACATGATGTTAATAATCTCAAAAATAAAACTCCCTATCCTTGAACCTATCTATCGCCTGCTAAGACTATCAATATCTCCTAGATGCTTGGAGATCCTTAAGACTAGGTCAAAATACCCTATATTCTCTTCATTTGTTGCATAGCTCATCAAGTTTCCCTATATGTTCTCTAACTAATCATGATTGCATGGAAAGAAGTTATAAGTACTCATTAAACTCTCAACTATTGAAGCCTCCTCAAACTTTCCCATAGGATGTGGAAAATGCTTAGAAATGATTAAATTCCCTAATAGGGTGTGGGAGATATTTTAGGAAAACATTTGACACTAATTTGATCCATTGAATTCTTCTTCATTCTTATATATTCCTCAAAGATACCTTGCAATACCTCTATCATACCTAAATCTACTACATTCATGTCCTTGTTAGCTAGCATGTAGGTGATATAGTATGGTCCATGAATTTTTATGTCTTTTTCATTTTATATACAGTCCTCTTTTATTCCCACTACTAGGTCCTCACATAAAAAAAAGAAAAGAAAAACATTACTTCTTTTTCTCATGTAAGGCCCCTAAGGTTTTAAACCCCTTAGATGCAAGGATTCAAAGCACATCAATCATGTGGTACACATGACTAAATCCCAAAGACGATCTGTAGCAATGAAAGATTTTGGAAAGGTAGAGAGAGCTACACTGGTGACTCAGGAGAAACTTCAGCTTTCAAAAACAAAGCCAATTAGGCTGGCAGACATGTGGATCAGGACAACATTTGGTGGAAGAGGAAGAAAGATGACTAGAACTCT